>VMDO01022686.1:0-33023 GCA_007922755.1 Pedetes capensis | reverse complement strand
AGCATCAATTCTTTTTCTGTCTCTCTTGTTCAATGTCCAGCTTTCACAACCATAGGATGCCACTGAAAATACCATGGCATGAGTCAGACGCACCTTCGTCTTCAATGTGACATCTTTGCTTTTCAATACTCTAAAGAGATCTTTTGCCACAGCTTTTCCTAGAGCAATGCGTCTTTTGATTTCTTGACTGCTGCTTCCATGGGTGTTGATTATAGAGCCAAGCAAAGTAAAATCTTGGACAACCTCAATTTTTTCTCCATTTAATGTGAAGTTGCGTGCTGACCCAGTTGTAAGGATTTTTGTTTTCTTGATGTTTAGTCGTAACCCATAATGAAGGCTATGATCTTTGATCTTCATCAGTAAATGTTTTAAATCCTCTTCATTTTCAGCAAGCAAAGTGGTGTCATCTGCATAACACAGGTTGTTAAGGAGTCTTCCTCCAATCTTGATGCCGCGTTCTTCCTCATACAGTCCAGCTTCTCGGATTATTTGCTCAGCGTATAAATTGAAGAGATAGGGTGAAAGTATACAGCCCTGACGCACACCTTTCTCAACTTTAAACCACTCAGTGTTTCCTTGGTCTATTCGAACAACTGCCTCCTGGTTCATGTACAGATTTCTCGTGAGCACAATTAGGTGTTCTGGTATTCCCATTTTCCGAAGTGTTATCCATAATTTTTTGTGATCCACACAATCAAATGCTTTTGCATAGTCAATAAAACATAGATAGACATCTTTTTGATATTCTCTGCTTTCAGCTAATATCCACCTGGGGAAAAAAAAAAATCAAGATGGCGGACAGATAACACGCGCCTTCTCTCCCAGAGTAAAGGTAAGCCTCGATGAGAGGTTTAGAACTTGTTGGTATATTTAATATTAATCTCCAGCACAATTAATTCAAAAGTATCAATTCTTCTACTGTCTCCCTTTTTCAATGTCCAGCTTTCACAACCATATAATATGACAGAAAATACCATGGCAGAGTCAACCACACCTTCTTCTTCAATGTAACATCATTACTTTCCAATACTTTAAAGAGATCTTTTGCCACAGCTTTTCCCAAAGTAATGCATCTTTTGATTTATTGACTTCTACTTCTACAGTTGTTAATAGTAGAACCAAGTAAAGCAAAATTGTGGACAACCTCAATCTTTTCTCCATTTCTGTGAAGTTGCATACTGACCCAGTTGTAAGGATTTTGGTTTTGTTGATGTTGAGTCACAATCCATAATAAAGGCTATGATCTTTGATCTTCATCAGTAAATGTTTCAAATCTTCTTCACTTTCAGCAAACAGAGTTGTGTCACCTGCATAACGCAGATTGTTAATGAGTCTACCTCCAAACCTGATGCCACGTTCTTCTTCATAAAGTCCAACTTCTAGGATTATTTGTTCAGCATAGAAATTGAAGAGCCACTGTGAAAGATACAGCCACGAAGCACACCTTTCTCGACTTTACACCAAGCAGTGCTTCCTTGATCTGTTAGAATGACTGCCTCCTGATCCATGTACAGATTCTTCATGAGTACAGTTACGTACTCTTATATTACCATTCTTCACAGTGTTATCCATAATTTGTCATGATCCACACAGTCAAATGACTTTGCATATTCAATAAAACATAGATAGACATCTTTCTGGTAATCTCTGATTTTGGCTAATATTTATTTAACATCAGCAATGATGTCCCTGGTTCCCCACACTCTTCTGAATCCAGCTTGATTTTTCTGCAGTTCTCTGTTTATATACTACTAGAGTAGCTTTTGAATGACCTTTAGCAAAACTTTGCTTGTGTGTGAAATTAACTATATCATTCAATAGTTTCCACATTCAGTTGGATCCCCTTCCCTGGCAATGGGCACAAATATGGATCTGTTCCAGTCAGGTGGCCAGGTAGCTGTTTTCCAAATCTCTTGGCATAAACATCTTAGCACGTCCAGTGCTGCATCTGTTTGTGGAAACATCTCTATTGCTATTCCATCAATTCCTGGACCCTTGTGTTTCAGCAGTTCCTTCAAGGCAGCTTCCACTTTGTCCTTCAATACCATCAGTTCCTGACCATATGCAAACTCTGGAAGTGGTTGGTCATCCACCAATTCCTTTTTGTATAATGACTGTGTATTCCTTCCATCTTGTTTTGATGTTCTCTGCCTCACTTAATATTTTCCTTGTATAATCATTCGCTATTGCCACTTGAGGTTTGAATTTTTCTTCAATTCCTTAAGCTTGAGAAAAATCGAGCATGTTCTTCCCTTTTGGTTTTCTGTTTCCAGTTCTTTGAACATGTCATTAAAATATTTGATTTTATCTTCTCGAACTGCCTTTTGAAATTTTCTGTTTAGTTCCTCAATTTCAACATATCTTCCTTTTGCTTTAGCTGCTCACTATTCAAGGGCAATTTTCAGAGTCTCCTTTGACATGCAATTTGGTCTTTTCTTTTTTTCCTATCTTTTTAATAACCTTTTGCTTTCCTCCTGAATGATAGCTTTGATGTCATGCCACATTTGTCTGATCTTCTATCATTGTGTCTCATGCATTAAACCTGTTCTTGATGTGGTCTCTTTACTCAGGTAGGATATACTCAAGGTCATACCTTAGCTCTTGTACACTTCTTCTAATTTTCTTCAGTTTAAGTTTAAACTTGCATATGAGCAGTTGATGGTCTGATCCACAATGAGGACCTGATCTTGTTCTGACATTTGATATAGAGCTTTTCCGTCATAGCTTTCCACTAATGTATTCAATTTTGTTCCTGTATGTTCCATCTGGTGAAGGCCATGTGTATAGTCATCATATATGTTGGTGAAAAAATTTATTTGCTACGAAATGATCATTGGTCTAATAAAATTCTACCATGTGATCTCTGGCATCATTTCTGTCACCAAGGCCATATTTTCCAACTACTGAGCCTACTTCTTTGTTTCCAGCTTTTGCATTCCAGTCACCAGTAATTATCAGTACATCCTGATCGCCTATTTGATCTCTTTCAGATTGCAGAAGCTGGTAAAAAATCTTTCCTGTCTTTATTTGTGACCTTTGTCGTGGGTGTATAAATTTGAATAATAGTCATTTTACCTGGCCTTCCTTGTAGGCATATGGGTAATATTCTATCACTGACAGCATTGTACTTCAGAACAGATCTTGAGATGTTTTTCTGATGGTGAATGCAACCCCATTTCTCTTTAGTTTGTCATTCCCAGCGTAGTAGACCATATGATTAACTGACTCAAAATGGCCCATGCCAGTACATTTTAGCTCACTGATGCCTAGAATATCAGTGTTTATGTGTTCCATTTCTCTTTTAATGATTTCTAATTTTCCGAGACTAGTACTATTTACATTCCTTGTTCCAAATATTAATGGATGTTTACAGTTGCTCCTGCTCATTTAGAGTCATGTCAAATCATCAAATCGAGGCCCCTGGGGCTTTACTCCATTTCTATCATTAAGGTAGACTAGACTTGGAGGAGACATTTCTAC
Organism: Pedetes capensis; assembly: GCA_007922755.1. Classification (NCBI taxonomy): domain Eukaryota; kingdom Metazoa; phylum Chordata; class Mammalia; order Rodentia; family Pedetidae; genus Pedetes; species Pedetes capensis. The sequence goes on along the minus strand of VMDO01022686.1, from coordinate 29,543 downwards.
CCCAGTAGTCTTCTGAATGCCTTCCAATCTAGGGGCCACATTTTCAGGCACTATATTTGACAATGTTTCTCTGCTATTTATAGGGTTTTCAATGGCTAGTTGTTTCAGGAATGGGTTGACAGGTCCTCCTTCCTAGTCTGTCTTAGTCTGGATGCTCAGCTGAAACTTGCCGACCATGTGTGACCCTGCTGGTATCTGAGATACAGGTGGCATAGCTTTCAGCCTCATAGCAACATGAAAGCTCCCACAGTAAGGCGAACTGACAGACATGTGGGGGCAGGTTGCCTATAGGTCACCATTGACCTGCTAGTGCTCTTTGAATACAATGTCTTTTTCTCTTGCAACATGTCTATAAATTTTCTTGAATAGCTTCGGAAAAAAATGGCAGCACTTAAATACCTACAAGTCAACAGCAGCATTTTACTAATCTAATTTTGGGGGGACTCCTGTGAACAAAATGAATGAGGTCAGTTTGGTGGTGGAACTTGTACTTTATAAAATCTAAAGGCTCTTGATGACAGCTGATGCTGTATCTCATTTTATTGTTCACAAACCATGGTGCTGAAAATCCATTTTGGATATTATTTGCACATGAAAACTAAGGATATTTAAATTTAGAGGTCAAGTTCTACCCTTTTCTTTAGGGTTGAGGGTTCTGATATCCCTCTCGTTCTCATCCCATCTTTAATATTGATTCTGCAAGACTTTCCAATACTCATCTGGATTAGAGGTGCAAAAACTCATTTTAGTTTATTTTTAGGGTGATTTTTATTTGCATGTAGATAAGAATCACTTGGGATCCTAATAAGATGCAGAGTTTTGTTCAACGAGTCTGGAGTGAGGCTTTCTCATTTCCAAAACACAGGTAACACTTATTCAGCTGGTCCAAAGGCAATAATTTGTGTAGCATGGAACTAAGTAGCGATTCCCCAACCTGACTGCTTATTGAAATCACTTGGAGACCTTTAGAATAAATAGACATCTGGGACCCATCCCCAGAGATTCTGATTTAATTACTTGGGTATCAGAAATTTTAGAAAGTTCCCAAGAGATTCTATTGTGCAGGCAAGGGGGACTGTCATTTTCAGCCTTTTCTGTAGCAGTGAATTTTCCTTGATGGAGAGAATGGCAGCAAGTTAAGAATTAGTATTTCCAAAGGAACAGAGAAAATTGCTTTTCTGGAGGCTGAGAACTGTAATAAGGTAGGAGCAATATCTGATGATATGGACACCAAATTCTACCACTAGCGTGCTAAGACACTACTACTACTGTCAATGTGCTCCAGAGACCATTCAATCAAGATTTTAAAATGCCTCATCTCAAATATTGAGAATCAGAACCTACCTTGTAACAAGATTTTCCAGGTGATAATTATACACATTAAACTTTGAGCTACTTCCTACTCTAGGAAGTTCTTTCCCCCTAGTAGCTGCTCTGTGCCAGATACACAGTCAGTCCAACAAGCTCCATTATGAAGGTCTTCAAAGTGAAGAATTAAGAGAGGGAAGGTTTGATTGAAGATGCAGTACTGAGAAAGTGCTTAAGATAGCCTTGTAAGGAAGTTACAAAATATGCTAAGTATTCAGAGTAAGTTTTAAATCTGTCAAGGAAGTATTTATTTATGCAGCAAAAACAAGGAATAATTATTGTTATTAATTTATGGAGCATTCATTTTTACTATTTTAAAAAAGTGATTATCTGCATATGCATGTTCTACAATTCTACAAGTTTTAATCAGTGGTTTTCAACAGGCGATATTTTTACTCCTTGGGGAATATTTGCACTATGGTTGTCACAACTTGAGGAGGAGGGCAAAAGTAGTATATAGAGGGTAAAGCTGGGAATAATGCTGTCAGGAATGTAGCCTATAATGCACAGTACAGCCACCCACAACAATGATTTGTCTGGTCCCAGGTATCAGCATCATTAATGAGGTTGAGAACCCTGCCCTATAGCATATTAACTTAAAGAAATATAAAGATATGATTTCTTTTCTTTTCTTTCTTTTCCTTTTCTTCTTTTTTTTTTTCTTCATACTGGGGGTTGAACCCATGGCCTTGTGCTTGCATACTTTGCAAGTGCTGGACCACTGAGGTGCAGGCCCAGCCTTTTTTTTTTTTTTTTTTTTACTTTTTGAAACAGGGTCTCACTAATTTATGCAGACTGACTCCGATCTCAAACTTGTGATCCTCCTGCCTCTGCCTCCCTAGTTGCTGGGATTGCAAGGCCTGTGCCACTGTGCCTGGCTAGATATGATTTCTTGAAGGGCAAAATCACACTTGTAAAAATGAGGTAATGTGGTTAAAGATTTCCTCCTGCAACTCATTCCATTATAAGAAGCTAAGTGATCAGTATATTAGAAAAACAAAATGATCTTAAGTCATACAAGCTGGCAAGAATGCATATGTAGCTGTAGGGTATAGGGATCATTTTCTTAGTGCATGCTTTAAACATTGCTGACTGGCACTGTAAAAGCAGTCAACTAACAGCTCATTGTCTACTCTAGTTCTCATTAGTATTAAAATAAAAAAGCCTCAAAGGCCAAGAACCACTTAGTAAGCACCTTTGAGATGGTGGCATTCTATTAGGCACTCCAAAAAGGTTAATCCTGACTTTAACCATTGGTGAGAGCAATTGATAATTTTTAAGATGTACAGTTATAAAACCTGCAGAACAGTTCTCCGAAACTGGGTTCTTTGTTGTTGTTTCATGAGATCACCTTTGATCTGTTGGAGTTGTAGAAAAGAGGCACCAGGAATCTGGCAATCTGAGGGTATTGGCCTTCTGAAGTTCTCTGTCTCCCCTCTAGACTTACTCTAGGTCTCCTAAGTTCAGAAAACACTTTTTGGGGCTATTCCAGGTGAAACTGTCGGGTGCTAGAGTAAAACATTCAACCTTCCGGTAACACCATTCTCTCTAAAAATGGAAAGCAATGAGGTTTGCTAATGATTAATATCTGACTTTCATACTTGATTTGTCTGCCAGATGTTCAAGTGTCACATTGTGTCCTGAGGAAAGCCTAGGTCTGTCTGCAGGAGTGACTAGACTAGTCCATTTTCTTTCAACAAGTTGCAACAGATTGGTTATATATATATATTTAAGCAGGTGATTTTACTTTCTTCAATAATAGAAACTTCACAATATTGTATTTAAGGATTGAATGTGAACATATCTTTTGTTCCCCACCAAGGTTCAGTGATCAACCCCTGATAAAGCACATAAAGTAGTTGAAATGAGACATATTGACTTTGTCTTTTACGAAATGATCTGGGGTCACTTTGTTGACCTTTTCAGCGATGATGCATAACTATCAGTAATTGCTCCCTCACGGACACTTAAAGACAAAAACACACATGCAATCTCTGGCTTTAACAGTGTGTTTTTACAAAGAACAAGAAAACATTGAGCAAGAATAAAAATACTGAAAATAATTTGTGCTATGTAGACAGTGCCTGCAGCTGTAGCACTGTGGCATCTCATCCTTCAGATCTCAGAAGCTAAGCAGGGTTGAGCCTTGTTAGTCCTTGGATGGGAGACTTCCTGGGAACACTAGGTGTTATAGGCTTGTAAGAAGGATCCGGCAAGCCACTCCCAACAAACAATCAGCCATTGAAAACCCTATGAATAGCAGAGAAGCACAATTCTGTTTTGCCTGTTGTACGTAGGGTTACTATAGGTAGGACACTGACTCCACGGCACCTAACAACACAACAACAACAGGTAGACAGTATTATAGAAATGGGGGGGTTAAAATAGGTTTTTTTCCATTTCTGGATGGATGTTTGGTTAAAAATATTTCACCTATAGAAACTCTGAGACGTAGGTAATTTAGAAAGTACGCTTAAAATTTTCTCGAGTATTTATGCCTCTAATAAACATCTTTTGTTTCCTCCACAGAGGTTCATTGGTTAACTGCTAGCAAAGCACAAAAAGACATAGCTGATATTAGAGCTATTAGGCTTTCTTGACACAAAATAGTAAGTTTTAATTTACTGGCCTTCTCAGAGACGATCAATCATTGTTAGTAGTTGCTATCTCACTTAAAGACACAAATACACTCACATGTAATCTGTCAATTTACTGTAGCTGTGCTTAATAAGAGTTTTGTTAAGATATAATAAACATACCATAAAGTCCACCCCATTTACATGTATGATTAGGTGGTTTTTATAGATTTGCACATTTGTCCAACCATCTCCCCAATCTAACTTCAGAATATTTGCATCACCCCAAGGAGAAACCTGAATCCATTAGCAGTAACTTCTCCATTCCTCCTCTTACTCCTATGTAGCTTGGCTAATGAAAGGCCATGCCTGCAACCGTAGCCTTATGGCATCCCATCCCATCAGATCTCCAAAGCTAAGCAGGGTCGGGCCTGGTTAGTACTTGGATGGGAGACCACCTGGGAACACCAGGTGCTGTAGGCTTGGGAGACGGACCCTTACAAGCCACTCCCCAAAACAAATCCACTATTGAAAATCCTATGAATAGCAGAGAATCACTGACAATCGAGTTTCACCTATTGTATTTAGGGTCGCTATGAGTCGGACACTGACTCGATGGTGCCTAACAACAACAACCTAAAAGGCCATATATTGAGAATAATAAAAAATAACTGACCTTCTTGCTCTAGGAAATGTTTTCTGCTGGAATATAAGAAAAAATAAATGAAAGTAATTCAAAGCTTTTATATTATAGACCAAGCCCAATCATAAACAGTGATTCACTTTAGAAGATTAGACTTAAAATCACCAAACTCAGACTATAAAATCCTATAACTATTCTTTCCTAACTTCCCCTGTTCTAAGGAACTACTGAAAATTTAAGTCCTCCCTTTCTAAAGTGAGTCTAATTCATTTTGTTTCACTTGATCTACAGGTGTTCTCCCTTATTGAAGGAGTCTAGAGTACTTAATAGATGTTTCTTGTGGACACTTTGAATCCATAGTTGGCAGTCCTTTTGCCCTCCCGATTGGGCTCAAGGTGAGATTAGTCCACCTCCACATTTCCCTACCTTGAGTTTGGTGGAAGATAATGGTTACAGCAACAGGTTCCTCCAAATAAATCTCACAAATCCATATGCAAAGTCTGTTCTTTAATGCCTTTCAAGGGTTTCAATTTTTAAAAAGTTAAGAGTTTATTTTCCTTGAAAATTTGAATTTAGTATTGCAGCCAGACTTTGGAATGTGTCAAAACTTCCAGTGTAATATTCAGTTATAGTCATATTTTGGGGTAAAAGTACCAACAGTTTATTTTAGTGAGAAAGATGTGCTATAAAAATAATTTAGGAGATGAACTATCTAGTCCAGTGTCTCTCATAATTTAACATACTAACACAATTAGGTAAGGAATCTTGTTAAAATCCAGATATTAAGTAGATTGTAATTAGTGGGTCAAGTGTGAGGTCTGAACTTCTGCATTCCTAACAAGCTCCCAAAAGATGCAAAAGCCCCAGGTCCTCAGACTCTACTTGGCATAGCAAGACTTCAACAAACTTCCATGTCTGGCAGGTTGGATCAGAATTGTGAAATATCTGAGCTGGAAAATTGAAAACAGAACAACATGAAGAATGCAATCATTCATCCCTGTGTTGTCTAGGCAAGGAGTCAAGAAACAGGGTAAAATAGAGATATAGTAGTGGACAAGGTACAGGGAAACTTTAAAAGGACTCTGATCAAATATGTAATACTATATGCTAAAGAACAGAATAAGTCAGGAAAACAAGAGAGATTAATAAGATGAACACAAACTCAGTAAAATATAGCATTTCTGGTATATGTTTTGTTGGATAAACATATTGCCAAATATAGGCTTTACTGTAATTATGAGCATTATTAGGCCCTCCAAGTTTTTTGGTTCATATTAGAAGGACCTAAGAAGGTGGGAGATAGTCTTATAATTGGGAAGACATAGTTCCAGCCTAAGCAAAACATGCCAGTTCTTTTCTTTTTTGTTTGTTTCCAAATCCACTGCTGCTATGCCACATTCAAAAGGAGTGTCCAAACTGATAGTAAAAATATTGCAGAAGTTGGAAAAATACAGTTATCAAAAAGTACAGCCCACAGAGAAATATATTTAATTATCTTGTAAGTTTGCTGTAGCTAGAAAAATTTTCCGTGTTTTTCCTGTCAAAGACCATTCATCATGATTTTTTGTTTAATTAAAATAGAAATGGGATGTGGAAAGAAGAATCAGTCATTTTCAATAGTATCTTCTGAAAGATCACAATAATGAGTAAATAAGAAGTGTCTATGAGCAGGAGTTTGCATTGCTAAAGTCTGCCATCCAGAGAAGAACTGAGCAGGTTCTGTCAAAGTCTTTTAAGCAACAGTGGAAATCAAGATGTCTCACCTACATATCTTGTGGCCTGCTTATAAATAAATGTGCTGAGACAAACAGTTAAGTGAGACCCTTTGCAGGGACAACAATCATGGCCTAATGAATCAGTGTTTCTGGCCCAATGACATGACCAAAACAAGAAAAAGAAAATGAATGAGCAAACAGTATATTTTTAGTCAACTCACTAAATTGGAGAAAAATACTTTCACTTCTCAACTTTAAAGATATTTTACAATGGTTTTATTTATGAGAAGCTGCAGGTTATTTCTGAGATAACTTACCATCATAAAAACTGAGAAATGAATTTGACTCCAGCTAAGCAACATATGGAGTTGCCATAAAATGAAAATCTTTACAAAGAAAAGAAAAAATTCCCTCTTCTCCTCTCTTCTCTTCTCTTTTCTCTTCTCTTCTTGCTTGCTCTGTTATATATGTGTGTATGTATATTGTCTTGTGGTTGTTAGGTGCCATCGAGTGGGGTCCAATTCATTGCAACATTCATAGGGTTTCCAATGGCTGTTATGGAATTGCTTTGGGAGTGGATTCCCAAGTCCTTCTCCAGTTTTTTGCAGTGCTGGGGATTGAACTTGGGTCCTCAGAGAGTGCAGAGTAGCACTCTACCAACTGAGCTAAAGCCTGGCCCCACGCCCATATCCTTGTTCCAGGTATATAGTCTTAGTGTGTGTGTGTGTGTGTGTGTGTGTGTGTGTGTGTGTGTAATGTTTGTGTATATATACAAGACTAACATTTACTGTATAAAATCTATGCCTTGGTTAACTTTAAAAAATAATTTTCCAAGTCATATATTTCTATGATAGTATACTCATTATCATTTCTGTCTCTTCTTTGGGGAACAGTATTATGCATGGTTTCGTGACAGAAAAAATAAATGTAGATGAATCATGAAGATTCTTTAAATGAATCTTAAGCCTTATTAAAATATTTGAGTCATATTTTGTTTTCCTCCCACTGGGGCAATAAAAAATTCATTTAGTCTAGATCATTTCACTTTCTCTACCAGTTTCTGGATGTCTTCAGCCAGAAGAAAACTTCAGTTTTTCCATCTAAGGGATTTAGAAACCATGTGTCTGACCCTAGGTGGGAAAAACAAGTTAGCATTCTCTTACATGATGATTTTAACTTTCTTTTACATAATGACACTCAAAATGTTTGACAGGATAAAATAAATGATGACTCTCCCCATTGAATTAACCAAAACCTTGAATTTCTATTCTTTTCTTTGTTTGCTAATTACAAGCAATTTTCTCTGTCTACCTGTCTGCACTTTTGGTGACCATTCTTGTTACAAATTGCTGTTTTTGCTGTTATTAGGTGCCATCGAGTCAGGTCTGACTCATAGGGACCCTGTGTATATTAGAATGAAACACTATCAAACACTGCCATGCACACAATCTTTTTCTATTTGAGTTCAATGTTGTAGTCGCTATGTTTCTTCTCATTTTGAGTTGTGTCACCTCAGCAAAAGGAGGTCCCAGGGGCTTTACTCTATTTTCATCATTGAGGCTGACTCTTCTTTGAGGAGGAAACTCTTCCTCATGTGTTTTTTGAATGTCTTCCAGCCAGGGGGACTCATTTTCTGGCATTATATGCCAGTGCTTCCCTGATACTCATAGGGTTTTCAATGGCTAGTTGTTTCGAGAGTGGGCTTCTGGGTCCTTCTCCCTAGTTTGTCTTAGTCTGGAAGCTCAGCTGGCACCACAATAGGTGACCCTACTTGTATTTGAAATACCAGTGGCATAGCTTTCAGCATCACAGCAAAGTGCAAGGCCCCACAGTACAACAAACTGACAGACATGTGGGGGTGTTACAAATTGCTTCCTTTTATTGATTAACTTAATAAGTGTTTAAAATATGTGGTACTTTCATCACTTTGGGGAATTTTACTAATGCCAATTTGAGGAAAGACCTAGAAGGGAACTTTTTAGGATGGATGGGTATAACAAGTCATTGAAACAAAGACAATAAATACATTCCCAATCTATGCTCAAATAATGACCCTGAGTTATTACAATAGTGGTTGATTAATGTTGTTTTAGTCAGATATGTATTTACCCAAATATAGGTAATCCTTGGGCTATTAATAATTCTGAAAGACAGAATGTCAGGTTCTAGCTCCAGTTGTACATGCCTATTCCTTTAATTAGTCTATGGTACAGAGATGATGAAGTTGATATAGAAATGTAGTTTACTTCTACTATGTTAATATTTCGTATTTAGCTTAAGGTGTGAGAACATCTCAACAAAGACTTTCTCTTTCAACCAAAACCTTAGTCAGGCTCCTCTGAGTTTTCTGCTTCACTAGACCATGACTTGGACTTCCTTCCTTGTACTTGTAGCAAGAATCCTGTTAAGTCAATTTAGAGAACATCAATACCCTTGGTATTTGACCACTCTCAATAGGTTATCACCTTGCTCTAATTCTGACAATAATCCTATCAAGTCAATTGTGACAGAAAGCTTATCCTTGATATTTCTTCTTAGCATTGTTCTATCTACTGGCCTCACTCTGCTCCTTGGCTATAAAGACCCCTTTTCTTTGCTGCATATAGTTAATAAAAAGCTATCTATGCAAAGGAAAGCAATTTGCTGCCCATTTCCAAGATTAGTAATTGAATTAAACTAATGTAACATGATATTTGAAAATAAAGACATCCATGAGAAACTATGCTTATAGTGATGCACATTTCTGCCAGGCTGATAAATACAGCAGTGTCAGATCTGGGGGCTATAAGACCTATACACTATACACTATACCTATACATTTGCAATGTAGACATGAATCCATCCTCCCAAATGCATATGTTCTCAGTCCACTTTCTGCCAAATAAGTTTGAGTATAAAGGAAAAATCCAATAAGTGTGTATGAAAATATAGAATAGGAAAGGTTGCACATCTTAGATGAAAAAGAAATAATACTGGCTTAGGAATCTATATTTCTTTTGAAATCTGTTCTGATTTGGATATTATTATCTTGTGAAGCTTTTTGCACTGGCTCAGGCTACCCCAGGATATTTTTCATAGTATCTGGCCCTAAGAGATCTCAACTATTTCCAAATGCTTTTCAGAAAAGTGGTGTTAATTTCTTTCGTGATAGTTTGCTATTCTATGAAGACCAGGGCTCCTAATATTTGTCCCTCAATGCTGTACATGGTAGGGGTTCAAATCTTTGAACTACTAAAAAGAATCTATTTTCTACATACATTTGTTGTTGTTCTACATACATAAGTGACTCTACCTTAATCTGTCATGGTAAACAACATCCTGGTTTATTTATTTCTTTTTTTAGCAGCACTGAGGGTTGAACCAGAGCCTCATGCATACTAGGCAAGCACTCCACCACTGAGCTGCATTCCTATCCCCATTTTTTACTTTTTAAAATTATCTCAAGACAAAGTCTTGCTAAGTTGCCCAGGCTACCTCTAGCCTTGAACCTGCAATACTCCCCCCTCAGCATCCCAAGTAGCTAGGATTTCAGGTGTGCAACCATGGTGTCCAGCTAGTGTCCTCTTAATTTATATCCTAACTTTTTAGAGGGAATCTATCATTTTCTTTTTGAATACTGACATATTCCAAGCAAAATCTTCAACAATTACAAAATCAGTTGTTGTTAGGTGCCCTTGAGTCATATTTTTAGTAATATTATCTTGTGTGATATACATATTTACAGTAATAGCAAATGAGTATGCAAAGGGAAAATGTTTTTCTGATCAGTTTTGGAAGAAATGGCTAATTTTGGCATTGGAGCATACTTGCGAGAAGTAATAAAAATGTTAGCATCCTGGTATAGAATTCTAAATAAAATCTACCATAAGATATGTAAAAGTGTATGTAGGTTTCTTTTTTCTTGCTTGTGGAACAGAAGATGGGTGGGTAGAGGCAAGTGAGACTGAGTAGCATAGAGAACACATTTTATTCTTCATTTTGGTTTGGTCGAGAAAAGTTACTAAAGGAGCTGGGCTACAGCCAGCAGAATAAGCAATAATTCTTTGTGATAAGGACACAGTGCTGAAGGGAAACTCAAATTCTCGGGACTGTGTGAAACTCAATGGAATTCCAACATCAAAGAAGATCACCTCTTATTAAGTATTTTTGTTTAAGCAATACCTTTATTAGATGGAACTTTATTGTTTATATTTATTGATGAATATATGACTTAGTTATTGTAACAGCCACTGCTTTTCTTTTCTTAGAGCTACATAACCTCTAGGATGTGTCTGAGAGATAGTTCTTATGAGTTTCCACAATTGGTTGCTAATGTATAATTGCTGACTCCTAAGAGGGCATTTTTCACTTCATGGTCTGTAGTGTCATCCAGTCACTGAGGAAGGTGGGATCTACTCCACAACCAAAGACTCCTTGATTCTCTTGTATTACCTTACAATATCAAAAATGTTTTAAAACAAAATTTTGAGTACATGACACAATGATTTGAGTCATTTTCTTTTCTTTTTTTTTTTTTTTCGGTACTGGGGGTTGAACCCAGGGCCTCGCACTTGCATGCTCTGCAAGTACTGGGCCACTGAGCTGCACCCTCAGCCCATTTTTTTTTTTACTTTTTTGAGACAGGATCTCGCTAAGTTACGCAGACTGCCTCTGGTCTCGAACTTGCAATCCTCCTGCCTCTGCCACCCAAGCCGCTGGGATTACAGGCATGTGCCACTGTGCCCAGCTTTCTTTAAGTCTTATACTAGGAAGTAATGTACCCCTTCTGTTTTATTTAAGGAGAGAACAAAATATCAAAAATATTCCATAATTTGAGTCAGTGAAATATCTATCAGTGGCAAGTTTAGATAAGAAAATGTAACACTAAATTTTGAGCCAAGGAATTATGTCAACTGAATAGTTTATAATAGTAGAGACTGTAAGGCAATTTTTAACATCAAAATCAGCATCCTCCAGTAATTAGATAAGAAGGAAATAAAACTAATTGCCTCTATGTGACAGTATATGATAATAATCATAGAAATGGCATAAGTTAAGTCATATATTAACAACATCTGGAGTGAACAGGAAAGTGAACAAGGTAGAAGTAGCCAACTACCCTTAAGAATGGGTAGATATTGAAAAAGGATGATGAGAATTGAATTTTACACAAGGTAAACAATCTGGGAACAAAAATCGATGCTATAAAAACAATACATCATCAAAGAATGATGAGTATTTGAGTCTGACTGGATCAGAGAGTTCTTTCCTCAAAGTAGAAGAAGAAATTCTCTTTTGGAGAATTTTGTCTGTTAGCTGAAAAAATGTGGGCCCATATTTTATGCACAGTTGTCTTTATTTCTAACAAATAAGAGAAATTCTAAGTGATATATTTCAGAAAGGTAAATCTCAAGGTATAAAAAGTGCATTGGATATAAAAGGTTCTGGAGGCCATCAAGAAAAAATACTGAGATAACTTATGCATGAAATGGTAAGTTTTGGGCTTTGATGGTGACAATATTATATGAAAGACAGCTACTAAGAAAGACCATGAGAAGGTAAAATTATTAGGATTTAATGAACTGGTCTTGGGGAAGGAGAAAAAACAATTTAGATCAAAAGAATTGTAAAATATATTGCCTTGGTAATTTTAAGACCAAGATAGAAATTCCAGAAAAGAACTTGGCAGTTTTTGTATGATGTACTGGCCAGGGTAATTATGACAGTTTATGATCATTATAAACTCAGTAGTAAATTTTTGTGAGTAAAACAAACTTTCACCTAAAAATGGACACTTTTTCTCTTAATGATAAATCAAAAGTATTATATTTTTCTCTGTAATTTTCTGATTTTTAAAAAATTTTCAAGATAAAAAGGAAAATAGTCAATAATCATAAATAAATGTGTTAAGGAATAAGACTTCAAAGAGAAATTGTTGTCAGATGCTGTCAAGTTGAGTCTAACTCATAGTGACCCTCATAGTGTTTTTAATGACTGATTGTTTCAAGATTGTTTTGTGAGTGGACTGACAGGTCCTTCTCCTATTTTTATGGTGCTGAGGATTGAACCCTGGTCCTCAGAGAGTGCAGAGCATTACTTTACAAACTGAGCTAAATCCCAGCCTTCAGTGAGGAATAGGTTAGCTTATTCATAGTTTGATGAAAGAAAATAATGGATATGTCTAAGGGAAAATTGTCATTTAGTACATGAAAATAAGAAGGAAATGGAGAACGAGGAATGAATTAAATGTATAGTGCTATAGACATGGTTAGATTTAATGAAATCGGAAGCCCTATTAGCTGTGTTAAGAAATTGGGCATCTTCCTCTGGGATGAGAGGGTAGGCTGAAATTCACAGAGGCATGTAGAGACAATAAGGAGGAGAGGTGTTCAGAAAGTGGATTTTCTGCTTATATTTACTCCATCTTTTAGCTAGTTCATATATGTATGCATTTATTGAGAGATGCTGTGATTAAATTATATCCCTAAAGAACATATAAAGAGTATGAAATGGTTTCTATAGTCATTCTAATAGAAACTCACCAAGAGGTGCACTTTTTAATTATTGAGGAGTAGCAAAGGAGAACTTAGGGATAGAAAGCATTAATTTGTATTGGATTTTCAAATCCAATAGTCATAACTTTTTTTCAGATCAACTCTTGACAGCCAAAGCATGGGAACTGCCATGGCCAATCTGATAGTTCAGAGCGTGAAAGTCTCTGTGTGAGAAAGCAAAAAAGAATCCTAAGAGTTGACAGCTGGTAGCTGGATTTTTTTGTCACGAGATAGGCCATGGTAGATTCCTGTTGAACATAATTTTACAGAACATCAACATTGGACAAGGATTCTCTGTGACTGCAATAGAAAAGAAAAATCCAACCCTATCATGCTGATGCAACAGAAATTTAAACAGCAACAGCTGACCAATTATTTCCCTCTCTCTGCTAAATTGAGTTACCGCACTTCTTCCCCAGTGACCAGTTCCCTCTGCCACATAGAAAAACCTATTGTTGCTTTCTGCAACACACACACCAAAACAGATATTTATTTCCTCACAATCTCTCTAAAATCAATTATCATAAACATAAACCCTAGAACAATCTCCCAAATCCTCATTACAAGAATATTTCACTGTTCCTTATGGTTCAACCTACCTTACAGCAACAATAAACTTCACTTTGTTGATCATAGGTATTCCTGATGGTCCTTCATTGGACAGCATCAACATAGAGCATGAAACTTTCATCACTAACATAGCTACTCATGAGGAAAAGCTAGGAAAGCACAGGTAAAATCAGAAAAGACCTGCTGGACTGATAGATGGAAAGGCCAGAGAGATAACACTCAGAGCAATGGCTCAGAACTGGTTTAGTGTGTGAGGGTCTATGGTCAGGGAATACAAGAGGAGAGACTTCAAAATGATGGTGAGATATTGCACTCAGCACTTAAGTGAAAAGCACAGCTTTTGAATTTGGTAGACTATCACTTTGATCAAGTGAATCCTGATCGAGGATTTCGAAGATAGAGCTTAGAGCAAGGTTTATTTTTTTCCTTCAACATGTATAGACATTTACACCTCAATTGAGTATTTTCTAATGTTCCCTTTCTCTATTAATGTGGTGTTGTTGTTAGGTGCCATCAAGTCAAGTACGACTCATAGCCACCCTCATAGGGTTTTCAAAGGCTGATTATTTCAGGCTTGCTCTGGGAGTGGATTGTCATGTTCTTCTCCCATTTTTGCTGTGCTGGGGGATCAAACTCAGGGCATCAGAGAACTCAGAGTGGCACTCCACAAACTGTGTGGTAGGGAAGAAACACAAGGCATCCCTGGCCAAAGAGGAGAGTTGAGAGAATGCCTTTATTCCCTCTCTTGCAGGGCAAAGTAATTCAGATTAAATGAAATTCATTTATTTTGTCATTCAGACACCATGCTCAACATCCAACTTGTCAATGGACAAAAAAGATCACCAAATCTTTAATCTGGTATAAATTTAGTCCAATAATATTGAAGAGCATCTTGCAAAAACACAGATGGTCAGATTTGAAGTAAAATATTAATTTCTAGTTTTGTCTTCCTCCTGCTTCTCTCCCCTAAGCTGGTGTGAGAGTATATGGGGAGAAATATTTGAAGATCTCTCTGACATGAAAAAGAGCCAAATTGTCAGATACAATGCCCTTCATACCTCTGGTCTCTGTCACAATGTTTCTGTAAACATGGATGCAGTTAACCTTGTTGACTGTCATGGCTAAACCCTGTGGCTGGTTGATCTGGTCCCTTTTAACTTATTCAGTATGAGTGGACTTCAACTAGGTCTTTACTGGCTGGGCTCAGATTACTGATTGCAATTAATCCGCTACCACACTTGCTGGCTCGACAGCTACAGCAAGCCCCTTGCCAGGCCAACCAGATCTCAATCCAAGTTCTCAGCCACGTGGGATTTGGGGTTTCCTCGGAAAAGTAAATCTTCAAGGCTTTCCTTTGTCAGACCTCATGTTCAAGTTTCAACTTCAAGTTCAAGACTCCTAGAGTTTTGTTTAAAGTTGATAGGACAGTCTTATTTAAGGTTGGTGATTCAAGAAGTAAACCTTTCTAGCTCTCTCAAGAGCCTCCTTACCTTTTAATGTTATTCTTATTCATTAAAAGTACTTCCTTTCTATACTTTATCACCACAAATGGGGAAATTGGTGTCACTTCTTTTCCTCTTCCAATTATTAACTAGACAGTAACAAGACATATCTGTCCATATACCCCTGTCTTCCTTGTACCATTGGGAAGTAAGCTTAAGGGTCTAAAGTCCTACACAGGTAGGGTATGGAATAATTAAAACTGGCTTCATTAAGCTGGCACTTCAAAGTTTAAGATTTGGAAACTACTTGCTAAAACCAATACTGGATTTGCAAGGCTGCCATCTTGTGGTATAATCTAATTCTTATTAATTATTACTTAGGTCTTCTGTAACCAATTATAATTATTCCTCAGGCAGGTGGATGCCTAGGGGAAAACTCCCTTCAGTCAACTGGAGTTTAAATAAGAAGTGAAAAAGAGAAATTATTCATTCAGGGAGGCCTGAATCATAATATGATAGAAATTGTAGTAATGGTGCCATGATACCAAAACAACAACCAGTAAGAACACTGAGGTTTCTGGCATTGTACATCTTGACATATTATATGAGTCTGAATGTTCAGGGTTGGGATATGGTCCTCTGAATTCTTCTGCTACTGGTGTAATATTTGATGGATGGTCCCTGAGAGAGACTATAGCATACAAAAGTTTTATTTTTTAATAAATTTACTTTCTCTTTCTCTTTTAAGGTCAATGAGCACAACAGATCATGATATTATATAATATGTGTATGTATATGTGATTTATTAAAAATATGTAGCCTGTAGTCATCTTAATGAATGATTCTATTTTTCTAGTCTATAATCTGATTCACTGGCTGTATAATTTTCTGTTGTAACTCTTCTAGAACTACTAGGAAAATTCCAGGCATAAGATATGAACATTTCCTGAATCAGCAGTGAAGTGAATGTTTTAATAAGTCTATTTAAAATGCTTTAGGGTCTATAACTAAAATGCTAACATAACAAATATGTACTGTTAAACATATTTACTCATGAAATATCCCCTAATGTTGTACAAATACTAAATCTTAACCAAAAATTGGTTTATATTCTGTTACTAAAATATGTTTTTCCTATCCCATACATTTTTAGCAGCATGTGCTTGTAATGTGCTGGTATTTTTAATTCTCTGTAAATATATTCAAAGTTTAAACACAGTGGGAAAATCTCCTCTGTTGGAAATTTTATACAGCTGTGCTGAGCAATAGAAGTTGAGTTATCTTTCAAATTAGACATATTAATATAAGTAAATTCAATTATATACTGGAGTGTGCCCATTCTGATTTTATAATTCTAGTTCAAAGGTAAAAAAAAATCACTCTTGTCTTGAAAATACTAAATTGTAGGATAATTTCTAATATCAGTTAAGAGAGAAGTTACATTCATTTGGAAATGACTGATTTATACATATATGCCATGGTGTAGTGCTTACTTAACAAGATATGCTCTATCTCCATTAATCATATTTAAAAACATATGCACAGAAAGAACAAAATCTTCACTATATTCCATCATACTATCCACTTAATAAAACTTCTGCAAATATCATTCTCATAATTTTCATTACTTCTCTAAATGTAGAAATAATGTGAGTCTTGCCTTGACTAATGGTAAGATTATATTATGAAATGTTCTCAAGGTTTTACATTTCAAAGAGCAGGGAATACTATTCCAATCAGTAATTTCTAGGACACCCTAGAAATAGGGCAGTAGTCATAAAAGCCAATCCTTTGATTCTCTCCAGTAATCTCTTGAGCCTACAGTAAAAACAAATCTTTCAATATTTGGAAACATACCATGAAAAAAAATATGGGTCTTTTGATCTACTCAACCAGATAGATCCTCAACTGAACAGAATGTGAATCAGTCTGTGGGATGCTACTGTAAAGGCAAGGAGACACATGCAGAGACACACATGCTGAGTTAAATAAGTATATTTGGATGCTGGCAAATGCCCAGAAGCCTTAATCAATATACCTGGCAGATCCAAAGAAGTCTTAAAGTTTTAGACTATCATTACAAAAAACAGTAAAAGCTCTTATTAGTTAATCAGAGAATAGCAGATTGTCCCCTTAAACATAAGGAAAACAACAGAATTCAGCAATGTTGCATAACTTTGGGGACATAAATAGTGACAAGATGACATGGCATTCTAGGCCATTATGTTGAAGTTTGAATAGTGATATTAATGTGTAGACAAACATAGACTCATCAAAGAGCAAGATGTATGCAAGACGTTTTGAAAGCATGATTACAAATTCTTTGACACCTTTCCTAATAAAAGATGAAGTCTAATCCCCCTCTTCTCAAATATAGTTTAATCTTTATACTAAGAGAATGTGACTAGAATGATACTACAGGACTTTGGATGCTAGGTTTGAAAAGGCAATAGTTTCCCCCTGGTATTCTCTATCTCTCTCAGAATGTTTACTGGGAACCCAGACCATGTCAAGAAGCTCTAAGAAAGTATTACAATTGGCAGTCTTTGCCAAAATCCCAGCATATGACAAGAATTACTTGCCATCCAAGTATAAATGGAATTCTCACAGATAAATCTATTCTTTTGTACTGTGATACTGCATGAAAGGCTAGAACCAAAAACTTCCTGGCTGAGTACAGTGAACACTTAAAATGGTTAAGAAATAATAAGAAGTGGTTGGGGCCCATGGTGCATACCTATGACCCAACAACTTGCGAGGCTGAGAGAGGAAGATCACAAGTTTAAGTCAAGAGGCAGCTGGCCCAATTTAGCAAGACTCTATATTAAAATAAAAAATAAAAGGCCAGGCATGATGGCACATGCCTGTAATCCCAGAGACTTGGGAGGCAGAGGCAGGAGGATCGCAAGTTTGAGACCAGAAGCAATCTGTGTAATTTAGTGAGATGCTGTCTCAGAAAGTAAAAAATGGGTGCAACTCAGTGGTATAGCACTTGCAAAGCATGCAAGAACAAAGCCTTTGGTACAACCCCCTGTACAGCAAATAAATAAATAAGTTAAATTAAATTAAATAAAAAGTAGTGGGGGTTCAGATCATTAGTAGAGCACTTGCCTAGAATGTGCAAGGCCCTGGTTTCAACCTTTCAGTACTTCAAAAATCATAAATCATAAATAATAAATAATACTTTAAATATTGGGAGAGTCTTTATTCAGTAGTAGACTGAAATAATGGAATATTTGAAGCATAGTTGTCCAAAGAGATGGTGATGAGGATGCCTCTGTTGATGTTAACATATTACCCTTGTGTTCTCCAGATATTAAAACAATTCTCAAGTCTCTGTTTTTGTTGTCCTTAGGTGCCCTCAAATCAAGTCTGACTCATAGTGACCCTCATAGGGTATTCAATCGGTGATTGAGAGGCACTGAAATACAATTCATGTAAGAAACATGTGAATAAATAATGGTGATATGCTTCGTATAATCTCTCTTAAACAGAAAGTGAAGTGATTTTTATACAATCTAGTAAATTGGAAGCTAAAGAGTAAGAATTCTTTCACTTGAGTGCGGTGCTATCTGAAAGAAAATATGACTTCATCATCTTCCATGAGTATTTTAGATACCTTGGCAGATACAGTCTTGAACTAGAGATGGGATATCCACATACAATAGTCAGATGGAACTAATTGCTTAATGATTTCTGTTTATGTACGTATATACTTATACCTCATATTGTCTCTGAAAAGATATGAAGAAGCTTAGAATAATACATCCATTTGGAAAATACAGCATAAATTTGAAATGTGAAATAAATTTGGCTCCAGTTATTCTAACATAAAAATAAAATGTGAAATATGGACAACTATATAATTTTCAGGGTTCAAAAAATTAAACAAACAATTGCTCAGAAGTACCCTTATTCCTTTAATAAAAAATTAAATTACTTTTTTCTTTGCAGGGTCATAAAAAGCAATTATTGTGTATTGTAAATGAGAAACTTATTTTAGATTTCTATGCAAAAAGTTCTAGAATTATTTTACCTTGATCTTTCTCTTGTGTTCTTACAGTTTAAATTAAATGCACTTTGACTAAACATAAAATAGAAGGTATAAAATAAAAAAACATCTCCTTATTTTCCCCCAACTTCTGCCAACCAATTTGAAATGTCACCTTTCATCAAACAAGAAATTTGGACTCTATTTAATTTCATAGATTTGTTTATTCCTGCAACAGTACCACACAATTGTTTCTTAAATTGTACTTCAATAATGGTGGTGGTAAAAGCATTCTATGTGTCAGGGAGGGAAGCAATATAATGTGATCTAAGAACCAGATCTTCCATTATGACAATCTAATAATTCACTTTAAAATGCCTGGAAAGGTATATGCAGTTCATGTCTTTCAAACAACACTTCTGAAATATCATTTTTATCAGTTGCACTTGTAAAAACATTGAATGTGGAGAGCATAACGTTATTTTATCTAGTAATTGTAATTATCTAGCAAATTGTTGTTGCCGGGTGCTCTTGAGTTGGGTCCAACTCATAGTGATCTCCATAGGGTTTTCAATGGCTGATTGTATCGAAAATGTTTTAGGAGTGGATTGCCTTCTTTCTTCCATTTTGCAGTTGTGGGGAATCGAACTTAGGGCCTCAGAGAGCACAGAGCAACACTCTATGGACTGACCTAAACTTCATTGTTACAAAAGATGTTAAACCTATAATAATTGTGTACACTATATCTATTAAGTATCGATGTTAGTTCAGGGTAGTAGGCTATCAATAGCAATGTAAGGGTATAGATTTAACACCTTCTTGTGACACTGTAATAAGGAATCATCTGGAATAGAAAAGTACCTTCTGTGAGGAGAGTTCAGTGGGATCAGAACAAATCCACTTGAAGAGTGCATCCTTTCATTCACATGTTTTAATGGACTGCCAATCATAAAGGATTACATGACCACGGCCCCATGATTCAGCCTCATGGCTGCAGTCACTTGCTGATTAGCATCACCTTCATTTCATTTTGCCCAGTAATTAAGTCTCAAATATTCTTTCCTATAGACAAAGAAGAAACAGATAATTTGGTATGAGTATCTGTCTACTGTTGATCTCATTTCTCAGTACAAATTATTTCTTTGGCATTTTATCTATCAAAATTTTTTTACATGCTTTGAAGGAATGTTTTGATCACAAAGTACCTAATTCCACTTAGCTGAGAGATAAGAGTCAAATGACAAAAATGTATTCAGTGATTTCACCTCTGCATGCAATTAATATTATCTGTGTTTGGTGTTGTTCTTGATGTATGGGCATTGCCTCTGATGCTGGAGTTAGAATGCAAGATGATGGGTCAGATTTTCTGCTCTTCCAAAGTTTATATTTTGCAAGACAAAAAGTACAAATAAATATAATTACAAATGCTCATGCATTATGATGATTTAAAATGGATTTTGTCGTTGTAAAAAGATGTCTAGCAGGAAACGTAAGACTTTAGACAAAGAGGAACTGAATAAAAACACTGTAATCTAGTTTGGGGAAAATAATTTCTCATGGGATTACACAGTGACAATTTTGAAATCATTGTCAAGTATATTGGGATTGAATAAAAAAGCAAATAGATGGCAGATAGTAGGAACCACATTTCTCACTGTTGGAGTAGGATGTTACAGAAAAAGTAAGAGAGGTAGAAAAAATCCCTTTAATATTGGATTAGAAGTTTAGACATCAGCATAAACTCATTTTACCTTAATAGAAAACAGATGGATAGTTGCTGAAATAATTTCAGATAGGTTTGTATACATAGTTTAGAACACATACGTATATTTCTTATTTCTGCTCACTGAGAGGGCCTATAAGAAAATATAACACTGGAGCAACAAACACACTCAATACTCCAACTTTTACTTTCAATACCATTATCCAGTGCTTCTAGGAGAAATATCTGGGGAAGATGAACATGGAGAATCTTATAATACTAGAATTTAATGCACATTAAAAAAAAATAAGGATAAAGGTGTAAAAGGACAAAGGGACATAGGAGCAAACCTGAAAGAGCTCCCAATGGCCAAAACCAGAATAAATTTAGCAACTAGAAACAAAAATTATATATATAATATATATAAATAATATATATATAATATATAATATATAATATATAATATATAATATATATAATATACATATATAATATAATATATATAATATATATATTACATATTATATATATAAATATATATAATATATATAATATATATAATATAATATATATTATATATATTATATTATATATATACACGCGTATATTGGTGTGCACTAGTAGAACATAGCTAAAATGTTAAATAGATATTCATGTGTCAAGAAAAGCAACTAAATAAATAAAAGTTGTCTTTAGGGACCCTCTAGTCAAGTTCAACTCATAGTGACCCTATGTATAACAAAACAAAATGCTTTGCTACCCTGTGCCAGGCACACGAGCTTTTTTATGTTTAAGTCTATTGTTGCAGTCACTGCGTCAGTCCATGTACTTGAGGATTTTCCTTTTTTTTTTTTTTTTTTTTTTTGTTGTTCTTGTTGATCTGCCACTTTCCCAAACATGTCTGTTTTCAGGGATTAGTCCCTCCTGACTTGATCAAAATGTATAAGACACAGTGTAGTCATCTTTGCTTCCAAGGAGCACTTCTTCTAGGACAAATCTGATGGTCCTTTTGAGAGTCCATGGTATGTTCAATATTTCTTTCTAGCACCATAATTCAAAATCATCAATTATTCTCCTGTCTCTCTTATTCAATGTCCAGCTTTCACAAGTACATGATGCGAATGAAAATACCATGGCATGAGTCAGACGCACCTTCGTCTTCAATATGAGATCTTTGCTTTTCAATACTCTAAAGAGATGTTTTGCCACAGCTTTGCCTAGAGCAATGCATCTTTTGATTTCTTGACTGCTGCTTCCACGGGTATTGATTATAAAGCCAAGCAAAGCAACATCTTGGACAACCTAAATCTTTTCTCCATTTATTGTGAAGTTGCGTGTTGACCCAGTCATAAGGATTTTGGTTTTGCTGACGTTTAGTCGTAACCCATATTGAAGGCTGTGATCTTTGATCTTCATCAGTAAATGTTTTAAATCCTTTTCACTTTCAGCAAGCAGAGTTGTGTCATCTGCATGTCACAGATTGTTAATGAGTCTTCCTCCAATCTTGATGCCACGTTCTTCCTCATAATGTCTACTTTCTTGGATTATTTACTCAGCGTATAAATTGAAGAGATAGGGTGAAAGTACACAGCCCTGATGCACATCTTCCTCAACTTTAAACCAGGCTGTGTTTCCTTGTTCTATTCGAACAACTGCCTCCTGGTTCATGTACAGATTTCTCATGAGTACAATTAGGTGTTCTGGTATTCCCATTTTCTGAAGTGTTATCCATAATTTATTATGATCTACACAATCAAATGCCTTTGCATAGTCAATAAAACATAGATAGACTTCTTTTTGATATTCTCTGCTTTCAGCTAATATCCACCTGACATCAGCAATGATGTCCCTGGTTTCCTGCCCTCTTCTGAATCCCACTTGATTTTCTAGTAATTCCCTGTCTATATACTGCTGCAGTCACTTCTGAATGATCTTTAGTAGAATTTTGCTTGTGTGCGATATTAATGATATTGTCCGATAGTTTGCACATTCAGTTGGATCCCCTTTTTTTGGAATAGGCACACATATGGATCTCTTCCAGTCAGTTGGCCAAGTAGCTGTTTTCCAAATCTGTTGGCACAAACATGTTAACACCTCCAGTGCTGCATCTGTTTGTTGAAACATCTCTATTGGTATCCCATTAGTTCCTGGAGCCTTGTGTTTCACCAGTTCTTTTAAGGCAGCTTCTATTTTGTCCTTCAACACCATTGGTTCTTCTTCATATGCAACCTCTTGGAATGGTTGGTCATCTACCAATTCTTTTTGTATAATGATTCTGTGTATTCTTCCCATCTTATTTTGATGTTTCCTGCATCATTTAAGATTTTCCCTGTAGAATCTTTCACTACTGCCACTCGAGGCTTGAATTTTTTCTTAAACTTGAGAAACACAGAGCATGTTCTTTCCTTGTGGTTTTCTGCCTCCAGCTCCTTGCACATGTCATTATAATATTTGTTTTTGCCTTCTCGAGCTGCCTTCTGAAATCTTCTGTTTAGTTCCTTAACTTCATCATGTCTTCCTTTTGCTTTAGCTGCTCTACGTTCGAGGGCAAGGTCCAGTATCTCTTCTGACATGTAATTTGGTCTTTTCTTTTTTTCTTGTCTTTTAAATAACTTTTTGCTTCCTCCTTGAATGATATCTTTTATGTCATGCCATAACTCTTCTGGTCTCCTATCATTTGTGTCTAATGCGTTAAACCTGTTTTTGAGGTGGCCTCTGAACTCAGGTGGCATATACTCAAGGTCATACCGTGGGTCTGGTATACTTGTTCTAATTTTCTTCAGCTTCAGTTTGAACTTGCATATGAGAAGGTGATGGTCTGATCCACAGTCAGCACCTAGTCTTGTTTTGACATTTTGTATGGAGCTTTTCCATTGTCTCTCTCCACATATGTAGTCAATTTGATTCCTGTATGTTCCATCTGGTGAAGTCCATATGTATAGTCTCCATTTATGTTGTTGAAAAATGTATTTGTAATGAAAATGTCATTGGTCTGACAAAATTCTATCATGTGATCTCCAACTTCATTTCTGTACCAGGACCATATTTTCCAACTACAGAGCCTTTTTGTTTGTTTCCAACCTTTGCATTCCAGTCACCAGTGATTATCAGTATGTCTTGATTGCATGTTTGATCTATTTCAGATTGCAGAAGCTGATAGAAGTCTTCCTTTTCTTCATTTGTGGCCTTAGTGGTGGGTGCATAAATTTGAATAATAGTCATATGAACTGGCCTTCCTTGTAGGTGTATGGATATTATTCTCTCACTGACAACATTGTATTTCATGACAGATCTTGAAATGTCTTTTTTGATGATGAATGCAACCCCATTTCTCCTTAGTTTATCATTCCCAGCATAGTAGACCATATGATCGACTCACTCAAAGTGGCCTGTGCTGGTCCATTTTAGCTCACTGATGCCTAGAATGTCGATGTTTATGCGCTCCATTTCTCTTTTAACAATTTCTAATTTTCCTAGATTCATACTACATACATTCCATGTTCCACTTATTAATGGATGTTTACAGTTGTTTCTCCTCATTTTGAGTCATGCCACATCAGCACATGGAGGTCCCTAGGGCTTACTCCATTTCCATCATCATGTTAGACTCTACTTTGAGGAGGCAACTCTTCCCCAGTAGTCTTTTGAGTGCCTTCCAATGTGAGGGGCTCATTTTCCGGCAGTATATCTGACAGTGTTTCTTTGCTATTCATAGGGTTTTCACTGGCTAGTTGTTTTGGGAGTTGTTCTCCGGTGCTTCCTCCCTAATCTGTCTTAGTCTGGAAGCTCAGCTGAAAACCTGTCCACCATGGGTAACCTTCCTCATATCTGAGGTACCAGTGGCATAGCCTTCAGCCTCATCACAACACACAAGCCCCCACAGTTCTGCAAACTGACAGATGTGGGGGGGATATGAGTTGAGAAACTGGTAAAAGATGAGAGTAGAAAAGAAACAAAGGCCATAGAACATAAAGGACTTCGTAGTTCACTTGTCTATTTTTCGTACTAGACTAGAAAATACCTCAGCATAGCACATGTGACATCCCTTCCTCCTCAAACTCGGTAATGTTGACAAATATAGTATTTCTTTTTACCAGTAACCTTATTTTATTCGTAATTTTTAATGTTCAATTTATCGGGTCTTATCATGACATTTGCATACATGCAAATTGTAGATAGCTCATGTTTACTTCCCCTTTACCTGCTCATGACCTCCCTGCACCATTCCCTCCCTACCCACCATTGTCCCCCTTCAACCTGCATGTCTTTTTGTGAGTATATCCATCTATATATGTACTTCTCAAATTTGCCGAAAAGGCAACATATGCAAAATTTCCTTTGTTTTCTCTCATTAACCTTTTTTCTTGACTCCTCCCACTTTTTTATTGTCCATTGTCTTTCCCTACATGTTGTTGTTATTGTTAGGTGCTGTCGAGTCGGTATCCGACTCATAGCGACCCTCATAGGGTTTTCAATGGCTGATTGTTTTGGGATTGCCTTGGGAGTGGGTTGCCAGGTCCTTCTCCCATTTTTGTGGTGCTGGAAATTGAACTTGGGACCTCAGAGACTGCAGCGCAGTGCTCTACCAACTGAGCTAAATCCCAGCCCCTTCCCTACATAGGCTCCTTATATTTTCATGATCTATATGTTTTAATAATGAATATATATTAATGTCTGACATCCACATATGAGAGAAAACATGCAATGTTTATCTTTATGGGTATGGCTGATTTTTGTACAAGGTGAAAGAAATGTATCTCATTTCAGTCTTCTCCATGAAGATATCCCCCATCATTTGTTGAAGAAGGTATTTTCTCCAGCTTATATTTTTGGCACATTTGTAATTATCAGGTGAATGTAGCTGTATAGGTTTATTTCTTGATCCTTTATTCTGTTCCATTGGTCTACATGTCTGTGTTTGTGCCAGTACCATGCAGTTTTTGTTCTTAATTTCAGGGGAAAGCATTCCTTAATGATTTTCTGGATCTCACTGATATCTATCATAATGTTCACTTTTTAACTCTAATTTTCTTAATTTGAGTCTTTCCTTTGCTTTGACCAAGGGCTTATCAATCTTGTTTACCTATAATAATATAATTTGAAATTAAGGTTATTTTAGTGATTAAGAGTCATTTGTGAGTCCATATGCATTTTAGGATTTTTTTCTCTTTCTGTCATTTTTATTGATTTCTGTTTATGTTATTTTTTTCCACTAACCTATGTGTAGTGTATGTTTTTTGCCTCCCCTGATCCAGAAAAGAAGGCAGCCATTCAAGGTTTTGTCTCAAACCAAGAGAGATAAACATTCTCCAAGCCAGAAAGCTCCCTTCCGTTATCTCTCTGACATTGGGTACAAACCCTATGGTACACATTCTACCTATGTGCAGACCCAGAACAGGTATGTCTATGTGCAGTAGAAGATCCTGCCATGCAAACTCTACCTACATGCAGACACAGCACAGTTCTGTCTACATGCAGTGGATAAGCATGCTAACATAAACAATAAATAACCTTTCCCTGTCTCACAAGAAAATATACTTTAGCTACTTTTCTCCTGACTGATAAGAACATTTGATCTTTGTGATAAGAACATAATAAAAACAGACTGAAAGGCTCACTCAGGGATGCAGTGTTCCTGAGAAACATTGAGCCACATTGGTCTCTATGACACTAAATGTTAGTGCAGAGTTATCATTCTTTCTTCTTTTACGTTTTTAACTGTTGACCCTTGGCTGCTAGACAGACATGACAGAGATGAACTGCCTCTCTTTTATAAGACAACTGCCTCTGTGAGGAAAATACAGATTTTTTTTTCATTTTTTCAAAGAAGTTTTATTTTTAATAGCTAAAATCTGAAAATAATTCACATGTCAATAAACAATTGATGGATGATAAGAAATTACAGTATATCAACACAATGAAATATTACATAAGAATGAAAAATAACTTACACTCTTAACAAAATTAATCTCAAAACAATTATACTTACTGAAAGAAGGCAGATAAAATAAAGCACATACAGTATACACAGATGCCATCTATACAAAATTCTAGAAAATGAAAATAACATGAAACAATAAAAGAAATTTAATAACATAAAACAAATCAGTGTTTCTATGCAGATTGAGGGACCATAAAGAAACAAGAGGAAAGGATTATTAAATGGCATATAAAACTATTGGGGATGATGATATGCTCATTCCCTTAATTGTGATAATGGTGTCAGAATGTAAACATAATCTCAAAAAGTTTCAAAACATTTTCAACTTGTACAATTTAAATACTTGCAATTCATTGTATTCCAATTAAATACCAATACAACTGATAAGATCTAAAAATGGTTTCACATAGAAACATGAATCTCTCTTCTCTTGGAAAACAATCTTATATTGACTCAACCATCTCCCATTTACCATATATCGAGAAGGTCTGCTGTACTTCTATGACTGTAAAAGTGTAAAAGCACTGAAGGCCATGTTCACCAAAAGAGAGTTGGGTAACAACACAACTGTCCCTGGACTGGAAAATCTCTATTCTCTGTCCTGGGGCTTCTGCATATACAGTGACTGCTATAAGGTAAACAAACAAGGAGATAGAGGAATGCAGAAAAGTCCCATATTAATTGTTCTGATTCTGACCTATACCATAGGAAATAAAGAATCCTGAGAATTTCTCATAGCCCCCATCACTCTTTATGTGCATAGTATTTCTGCAACAATTATGTTTTTTAAATTAGTTTTCTTTTCTAGCGCTGGGAATCGAACCAAGGGTTTTTCATGTATGTGAGGCAAGCACCCTACTTCTAGTACACCACGAACAACCACACTTTCTTTTCTAAATCAGAAGTGTGTTCTCTTTCAGTTTCATTATTGACAGAAGTTTTCTTTAAAGAAGATATAGTCGATCTTATTTTAGGATTTCTAAGAAAACATTTATCAAGAGTTGGCCATATTGTTAAGTTCTCTTTCCAATACATCTCTGGTGAGAAATGAGCTTAACAGATGCGGGCCCAGTGTCACTAAAATTGTTAAATTCATAAGATCTCTATCCAGTGTGAATGCTCATTTGGTAAGCAAAGTGGAAGCATCTGCTGCAGGCTTTCTCACATTTGCTAAGCACGTAAGTAAGGTCTTATTCAAGAGAGAAATCTCTGGTGTGTATGGTTGCAGTTGTCAACAAAGAATTTGCTACATTTTCATTGACAGACCTTGTTGTGGTATGAAGTTTCTTGTGTTGCTTAAGGTTGGACTTACAGTTGTAGGTTTTCCCGCATTCACTGCACACAAAATGTCTTTCTTCATTGTGAATTCTCTTGTGAACTAAAAGGTCAGATGAGCTACTTAACAACATCCCACATTTATCACATTCATAACCATTTTCTTCATTGTGTTTTTTCTCATGTGCAGCAAGGGAATTTCTATGGATGAAACTTTTCCCACATCTGCTGCATACATGAGGCCTTTCTCCACTGTGAAATTTTTGGTGCTGAGCAAGTGTATCTTTAAGATGGAAAGTTTTCTCACATTGATTACACTTATAAGGCTTTTGGATGTTGTGGAATTCCTGATGCCTAACAAATATGTCTTCCTGGATGAAAAATTTCCCACATTTAGGGCACCTGTGCCTCTCTGGCTCCTGCTGTTTGTCTACATAGGATCTGGAAATTGGAAGCCCCACTGACAACACAAGGTCAAAATTGTGCAGCATTACTTGACGGTAGAGGAATTCCTGGGCATCATCAAGGAACTTCCGCTCCTCCCGGGTGAAATACAGGAATACATCCTCAAAGGTTATGCAGCTCTGGGACGGGTCCATCTGTGCGTTTGCCATGGATCTAAGGCCACTGTATTTGGGGCTATGATGGTGGAGTTACAGGTGCAGAGGCCGCGACCTTAGGCATTAGCGGGTGTCTGGAAAACACAAGGAAAGAGACGACCAGCACCACAGTCAGTGATAGTAAATCTGAGGGAGACAGACTTAGAAGTAGAAAATCACAGTTCGTACAAATCACAGGCTTGAGACTCACCTTGAAGCATCTGGGACAGGTCACAGCAAAAAACGGGTCACAGCAAGATGGCAGAGAAATGGCCCGTTAGGTCTCCAGCCCACACTTCCGGAATTCACTAGTACTCACCCCAGTAACGGATTCTTTAATGTGATGCTACCAGTAGCTCCGCCCACTTCCCCACTTCTTTCTTTTTTTCCTTCCTTCCTTCCTTCCTTCCTTCCTTCCTTCCTTCCTTCCTTTCTTTCTTTCTTTCTTTCTTTCTTTCTTTCTTTCTTTTTTCTTTTTTTGGGCGGTACTGGGGGTTGAACCCAGGGCCTCGGGCTTGCACGCTTTGCAAGTACTGGACCACTGAGCTGCAACCCCAGTCCATCATTTTACTTTTTGAGACAGGGTCTCGCTAAATTACGCAGAGTACCTCTGGTCTCGAATTTGCGATCCTCCTGCCTCTGCCTCCCGAGCCACTGGGATTACAGGCGTGCGCCACCGCGCCAGGCTCCCACTTCATTATTTCTTTAATATCCCATAATAGGTGGGCTGTTTACACTGAAGAGAATGGGTGGCTTTAGTTGGCAAAGATGCATTGGGGTAATTATAAAATTCAGTGTTGTCAACCTCATTGAAGTTTATCCAAATGTCCCTGTTCTGAATTTTATCATGCTGTTTGCAATCCCAGCTGCACTTGATAGGAAGTGTTGATATTTTGAACTACTTCTAAAAAGTGTCTTGTATGGGGTAGCATTTTTTTTCCTGTGTTGATCTTTTATTTAACCACGGTCTAATTCTCCTTTTAGTTCTTATAGTTTATTAATTGATTATCTTAGTTTACATGGGTGATCACATCTTCTGCAAATAGTATTTTATTTCATAATTTGGAGCTTTTATGTGGACCATATAGCTATTTTGTCTCTCCTCTTTGGGCAGTGGCTAGAACTTCTGGCAATGTTGATTAGTATTAGTGATGAGGTGACTTTTTATTTTTTACTTAATTTTTATTA
>VMDO01022685.1:0-33032 GCA_007922755.1 Pedetes capensis | reverse complement strand
GACATTTTCAGGAAAAAAGCCACTAGTCATTCATTTTATTCTGTAAAATTTTTTCTCTGAATTTTTTACTTTTGATAAAAGTAATATACATCACACCTAAAGGTCCAAACCTATAACAACTAAAACAGTTTTAGAAGTTCTAACAAAGCAAAATTCAAAGAAACACTTCTTTGAATCTCACTTATATATAAAACACCGTATATCATCATTGCTTTAAAATGTGCAGAGTTTTTCATTATACAAAATATAATTACCTAACGTTTGGCATCTAGAAGCTAGTTGCAAATTCCAAAATAATTAAGGACATTACAATCTCTCAAAAACAATATAAACCCCAAGTTATAACAAAACATAGATACAATGAACAATGTCCAGGTACTAAGAATCTCTTGTTTTTAAGCAAATCAATTTGAAATTAGGTACTAAATGTTAAATGAAAATTCACATATTGTAAAGAAATTTAAAAATCTCTGTTTTCATGCTTAATAAGTGACTATTTTTCAGATGAATTCATAATATACTTTTAAATTTTGTCTCCATTTACTGTGAATCAGAATTCAGAACAAGACCGGTCAATCTCCAACCCCACTGGAAGTTTTATCAGTGAATGAGCAAAAGGATTTACTTACAAGGAAATCCCTTGAAACAGTGATACCACCGAGGTGACAATGTATTCATAGCATTCCTTCCAGGTTTATTATTCTGGGCATTTACAACTATAAGTACTTTAATAATTTGCCAAATCAACTGTCTCTGATGATGTTAATGATGGGTTCAGCACAGTTTAATATGCATGGGATGTACATTACTGCACATATTTTGATTTTTCTTCTAGGTAAGGGAGCGACTGAGGGTTTCTTTAGAAAGAGTCTCTGCACTGGAAGAAGAACTAGCTGCTGCTAATCAGGAGGTAACATACCACACTTTCTCCTCTTTTGAGGTGCAATATTGATAACATTATATCCCTTGTGTTACTTTTATTAAAAGTGTCACAAAATAAATTACATTCTGTATATGCCACTGAACAAGGCCTGTTGAAATGGGTCGCCAGTCTTGTTTTCTGATTTCTGGTTATTCAGATCTGTCACTAGGAGACCTAAGGAAAATTGTCAAGAGTTAGTGAGATGGAGACTTAAAAGACCATAGTCAGAATCCCAATCCTTTCAAGAAGTAAAACACAGCTCTAAACTTGGAAAACCTGTCAAATATCTCTTATACTTACAAAATGTGATAAATGAAGCGAACTCCTTGGTGATACACATCTACTTCCCTCAGCTACTCTGTGCCCATGTCTAGAAGCACCATTGAATCCACACCTTTTTCAAGATTCTAACCAATTATTTTAAAATATAGAGAGTTGTTTTCCCTCTAGATTTTCTTTTTATTTTTAATGCATAAATGAACATGATAATTAGATCATGTATGTGTGTCTATATATGAAATTTAATTTGATCCACTATACACACACACATGCACACACCGCTATAAATGGAACACATTAAATTTGCACAAGCAAATAAAATAGCCTCCCTGATTACTTACAAGCAGGACTTTAAACCCATGAAAAATTGGATACAGGTTCAGGTGCAGATTCAATATGTGCAAATTTAGAGAGTTAAGGTTCTGTTCAGGTTAGGGTTTAAATCCTTCAAACCAAACCCCAATCCAAACCCAAACCCTGAACCTGTTCCAATTTCAAACATTTTTTTTAAAGTAGAAATCCAACAGTGAACCCAGACTTATTGGGTTTGAGTTTAGCTTTTAATGTGTTTTTTAATCATTAGTTATTAATAATTGGAAAAAATTGAAAAATAAAATTTTCATCTATCCACACATAGGATTAAAATTTTAAACCCAAACCCAAAATGAACCTGGACTCTTTAAATTTTGACATACTGAACCCACACCTGAACCTGAGCCCAATTTGTTGCAGGTTTGAAGTCCTGCTTACAAAGCTACTATCATCTTTCCAGAAGTTTATTTTAGTAATGTAATATCGGTATTGCTAATAGTTGGCATGCTAAAATAATTCAGCAAATCTTGCTTTTACATAACTTAAGATGTGTGAGGCTAATGTCAATAATAAGTCTTTTATAAATATTCCTACCAAAATAATATTTACATATCCATCATGTACACAAACAAATATATATTTTCAAACAACACAATAAATTGTGTCCAGTAAAAACTCCATTTTTGTTGTTAAAATAAGATAGATCAATTAAATTATTTTAATTATGGTTTTATTTGTCCCAAGCTTAACAATTTATATTTTAAAAATAATGAACTTTCAACTATGGGGAGAATAAATTTCAGATGATTGAAGCCCAGCAGCATAAAAAGTGTAAATGGTGACATATTAGTATTTATTTATTTATGTGTTTATGTGTTTATTTATTTATGGTGCTTGGGATTCAACCAAGGGTCTCAGGCATGCTAAGCAAGCTGTCTACCAGTGAGACATAACCCCAATCACATTTTTTTTAATCTTTTATTTTGAGAAAGGGTCTTGCTAAATTGCTTAGGCTACTTCTGGTAATCCTCCTGCCTCAGCTTCCCAAGTCACTGGGATTAGAGGTGTATGTCACTGTAGTCTGCTAACACAACATAGAGAAAGCTTTTTGGTGACCAGATTCATCCAAGCAAACTGCATGGTTTGAAGGAATGAAGGGACAGTGGATAAGAGACTGGTATCTATCAGCCATCATAGAGGAAAAGCCCCTCTGACATAATGGGTAACAAGAAGAACACAGTCCTTTTATGAAATAGAGTAGATAAATTATTTTAAAAAAGGGTTTACTCATTCCATGAAAGAAAAGCAAGGGAAAAATGTTAAGTGTGTATTCATTTTGTTTTTGTCATTGTTGATTCTGATTTTCATGTATGCTAAAATACACATTTATTTTGAGTGCATCCCTCAAAATATTTTGACAAGTGTAAACAAAAATAGGTTTGGCAACTACTAATATAAAAGAATTACTTAATATAGCAATGACAAAATTTCTATTTTTCCTAAACAAAGCATAGTAAGAACACTTGGGTAAAGAATTTATGTGAACTAAAAATGTCCCACATGTTCAAATAAGTTTCTGAAAATTTGCTCCTGAAATAGAAACTAAATAGTTAACTCAGTTAGACATAAAGTGAGAGAAACTTTGAGACCAAAAATAGAAGAAAGACTTTCAGATGTATTGTGGATATGGTTTTAACCCTCAAATATTAAGTGTTTCCTAGGCAGTACCATATATTTGACAGCTTGTATATAGATAAAATAAATTTTACATAATTAACATTCCTCTAAATCTACTATGGCTTTTCTGAATACTTTTTTTTTTTTGGTTGTTTTAAATCCTTGTATAAGAGAAAAGGCATTTGTTGAGCTCATTATTAACTTTATGGCATTTTCTTTTTGTGGTTTGTAACAGCTATGGGACTTAGCAAGATTGCTATTTATGAAATCACATACCCAGCAAAACAGTTACCTTACTCTGTTAAAAATGTATTATTAGTAAAAGATTAGTTAACTTTTAAGAAAGAGAGAAAAAAATCAACGTTTACATTATAGTAAAATTGTTATTTCAAAATGAAGTATTAAAAAGGAAATCAGAAGAAACTTAAGTTTGAGTTCTTGATTCTTCACATAAGCAGCAAATCCATTCAAGAAATCTCTGTAAGAAAAGCACAATATATTGCTGATAACTAGATAAATTTTTAACACTAACAAAATAAGTTTTAAAAAATTCATCCTATTGGCAGCTTAAGAAAGATGAACTTAGCAAAGCTCAATTATTAGAGTGCCCTGCATAGCACAGTGTCAGTGCTTCTCTGCTATTCATGGAGTTTTCAGTGACTTCAGGATTTCTTCAGGAGTGGATTGCCACCAACCTCTCCCATTTTTGTGGTGCTTGAGATGGAACCCTGAGGCATCAGAAAGTGCAGAGCAGGACTCTACAAACTGAGGAAAACCCCAGTCCCTAAAACCCTTTAGTATATACATGTAGACTATACTGTGGAGCCCTTTGTTGTTGTTGTTGTTAGGTGCTGTCGAGTCGGTATCCGACTCATAGCGACCCACAACAGGGGAAACACTATTGTCAGTGCTTCTCTGCTGTGCATAGGGTTTTCAATGGCAGATTGATTTTTGGGAGGGGGTTGCCAGGTCCTTCTCCCAAGCCTACAGCTTCTGGTGTTCCCAGGCGGTCTCCCATCCAGGTACTAACCAGGCCAGACCCTGCTTAGCTTCCGAGATCTGACGGATCGGATGCCACATGGCTATGGCTGCAGGCTCGTGGAGCCCTTAGGGGTTGAGATTTAGCTCAGTTTGGAGAGTACTGCTCCACACTCTCTGAGAACCCAAATTCAATCCCCAGCACCACAAAAATGGGAAAGGGATGTGGCAATCCACTCTTGAAGCAATCCGGAAACAATCAGCCATCAAAAACTCTGTGAGGGTCCATAAGAGTTGGACCTGACTCAATAGCACCCAACAACAAGAACAATGGAGCCCTTAGCTGGGATTTAGGATTTAGCTTAGTTGGTAGCATGCAGCTTTGCAGTCACGAAGGCCCTAGGTTCAATCCTCAGCACCCCCCTAAAATGGAAAAAGGACATGGAAGCCCACTTCTGGAACAATGCCAAAAGACAATCAGCCATTGAAAACCTTATGAGGGTTGCTATCAGTCGGACCAACTCGAGGGCACCCAATAACAGCAATGACATGGAGTCCTTATCCACTTTTCACCCATTCTCATCCAGCCAAGGCTTAAACCATAATTTCTGTTCTAAAGTAGCGAACATTCATAGCTTGAGGTTCATGCTATCTTCTGATCTCCATAAAGATTTCAAACATCTTTGGGCACTTCCACTGGTCTGCCATAAGTCTCTGGCAGGGGCAAAGGCAGGACTGATATTCAGCTCACAGTTGAGTTTCATGCACTAGAAGGATTGCAGTCACTCTTGGGAATAAATTTTTTAATTTATTGGAAGTGCCATTTACACTAGTGGGCCTGAAGCTTCACCTATTTTTCCTAGTATCTGCTTAGATTCTAAGTGGAATATTTTTAATAAGAATTCTTTTAAATTGCTATTAAGAATATAAAAAGCTCCAAAATATTCTTCTATGGAAAGAGGATGAAGTTGTATGGAATAATCCCATTTTTTACAAACAACAACAACAACAACAACAATGTTGTTGTTATTATTATTATTATTATTATTATTATTATTATAAATTAGTATAGGAATAGAAAAAAACATTTTAAAAGTACCTGATATAATTAATTATCCTTGCTCTTTCCAAGTATATGTACTATATAGTTTGTAGTGTTTAAATTGTTTTGTAACTTTTTATTATTCTTAGAAACAAAAAAGTAGTATAGATACTTTAGAGTCAGATGTCATTTTTCATGATTGCATTAATACTAGATCATTTAATTGAACATTCATTAGTAATAGCAGCCGATATTTACTGAGTGCTTTAAATCTCTAAGCTCTGTGCTAAATATATTTATGTCTGCTCAATAATCCTGGCAGTTAGGTGCTACAATTGCTTTAAAGATGAGGCCAAAGAGATTATTTCTCTTAAGTATCACTATTCTCTCCTACTTGAAAATATGGTTATCTATGAATTTGTCTTATCTCTCTGCATTCAGGCAGTTCCAGTTTGTCCTTATAACTGTGTGTGCAGTGTTTCCCATATCCATTTACTCTTCTCTTTTCTCACATATATTGAAATTGAAATAGGTCATATCTTCATTAATTCTAACTTGGAAAATTATGGTAGGTATTTTATCTATTCTTATGTCCTATAACTTTCTGATGTTTAATTTGATAATGTTAAACTTGAGCCCCAATGTTTTTTTAAAATGTTCTGATCTGTAATATATATTTATATGTGATATATTCCATCTTAATATCAATAATAGTGATATACTATGTTAACATGTTAATAATATAAGGATATATACTACATAGACTTGTAATAAATTGTAAAAATCTTTTTAATGGCAATCACCTATGCATCAAGCTTTAACTCCCACTATCTCCACTTCCCTGACTGAGTCATTGGGAGATCTTGTTATGTTACAGCACGCATTGGCTTTGAAAACAACTGACATTTTCCTGACTCTAAATCTTACTTATGCTAATGTCTTTCCTGGAATACTTCCATAACCCCAACCCACCCATTGAACTCATAGTTCCCCATTTAAACTTAAGCTCAGACATCACCTCTTTAATGAAATATTCTATGATTCCTTGCCAACAGTCCTTGCTCTTTAAGTTGCTAAAACTTATGTGTCATAACTATTCAACAAGTATTAGAGTTAACTTTATACGTCTTTAGTCTAGATCATCAATTTCCTGAGAAAAAAAGACTCATTACAGTGATGTGAACCTTGTGGTCTATATGTATTTATCAATCTGCATTCGCTATAGTTCATTCTGCTCTATATATTATGTTGTTCCCTATCTATTCTCCAAATGGATAGTTTGAATAAACATAAGCATTCTCAATAAAGAGCAATATGTTGATTATATGTACTAAGTGTACAAGATATTTGTTCTTTTAACCTGTAGTTATAGAGCACCTACAATGGAGTCTCTAAGAGGAAGGAATAGAAAAATAAAATAACAATTTATTATTATTAATTAATGCTATGCAAATGTTCAGATCACTTGCCTTCTAATGAAGGAGATAGACGGAAAAACATATGACTAAAATGTAATTTATTGTCATACTAAATGCAAAATACAGAAAAAAATGCCAAAGACCAGAGAGGTAAAGGCTATTTATTCAGGGACAAAGAACAAGATAAGGCTTTACCATAGAGAAACAGCATTTGAGTACACACTTGAAGGAAGACTATGATTCAACTGCAAAACTGTTTCATTGTGATATTTTCATACAGACATATGATTATTTTCTAAAGGAAATATACAGTAATAAAGAAACTGTGAGAAAATCTTTCAGAAAGAGCAGACGATATGATTTAAAAACTCTGAAACACTTTGGTTTAAAAATAATAGAGAATGTTAATAAGAGTTAGGGAAAGAAAAGATGTAGAGAGGAAGGTGAAGAAGTTGACTAGACTCAGATTCTGGAGGGATCTTAATGCCATGCTAAAATTTTTGATTTCATATTTAATAAAATAAGAAAGTACTAGAACTACATTTTTGCATTTTATATATTTATTTATATACTAATTTATTTATTGTTTGTTTATTTTGTAAAATGAAAGCTCTTTAAAGTGTGCCTTTTTCATTTTGTTCAGTCTTGTTTCTGATCTATGGGAGGCTGAGGTGGAGCAAAGTTAGATACTTGGCATAATCTGATATGGTTAGCTAACACTTGATCTAATATATTATTTCTATTGTGATACTTCATTGCACATTTACTGGGCATCCTCTGTTTCCCAGTGTATTAAATTGTTGTTGGTGGTGCCCTCGAATAAGGTCCAACTCACAGGAACCCTATGTATAACACAATCAACATTCCTCTACACTGTGCAATACTTGTCTCTATGTCAGTGGGCCTCTGCTATTCATAGGGTTATCAATAACTGATTGTTTTGACAGTGGGCTGCCAGGTTCTTCTCCCATTTTCGTGGTACTAAGGATGAGATCCAGGGCCTCATAGAGCCAGAGCAACACTCTACCAACTGAGCTAAACAGCAGCCTAGCCTATAGTATTAAATAAGGTGTCCACGAGTTGGATCTGACTTACATGTACACATAAAGCAAAGAATAATTCTACACTCTGATATAGGACATGTTGGTTTAATATGTATGAAATTTCATCTGGGAAAGATGAATGATGGATGATGGTAGTAGTTGCATATCGATATAAATGTACTCAATACCATTGAATGGTATGCTTAAAATGCTTAAAGTGATCAAGTTTATGTTATGTATATTTTACCACAAGAAATGTAATTATGATAAAATATGACTAATATGAAAATGAAAGTAGAAGTAATATTTAGTAGTATTACAAAAGGGAATATTTGTTTGGGTGTGAATGAGGAAGACATAGTGCCACAATTGTCTACCTAGGTAACTGTTTTGGTTAGAATCTAAATGGTGACTAAAAATAGTTTATTAGAGGAACTTAGTGGAGGAGAAAGGAAGCAGGCAGGGGCCAAGGTGAGAATGAGGCTACAGAATGAGGCTGAGTTGGGGATGGCAAGAACCTGGTCTTCATCCTGTGGACAATGGCAAGCCAGAAAAGAGTTTCTATGAAAGAGGAGATGATCAGATTTTCAATTTTGCCAAATAACGTTATTTCCAGAGGGCAAAGATAAACAATGTTTTTGATGGTCAAGATTCTGTGTTTAAAGTATAGATTTTAAATAATCATGATTTCTTGAAATAATTAAAGGCCAATATCAGAAAGTACTGAACTGAATAGATCATGTATATTGCCCAATCTGGTGTTTCTTATAATATTTTAGTAATAGCAAACATAATTTAGAGTCAAAATATTATAAATAGCTATATACATAATTAAAATTCTCAACAACTATATGCTTTTTTAAATAGCCCCATAAAAGTAAAATATATTGTTAACATTGAATATACCTTCTAGGTTATTCTCCTTAAAATGTAACTCTAGATTACTTAAACACAATAAATACAAAAAACCTTTATTTTTTGCAGAGACTATTTTGTTATTGCTTAAAATTGGAAAGCCATTTAAAATGTGCAATAAAAGGGGAAGTACAAAGGAGAATAAATGGATTACATCCTCACAATGTGTCTGCTTAACCAGAAACCCATATGCTTTTTAAATTATTTAATTAAAGCAGACAAAATGGATTATTCAGAAGCTCCTATAAAACTTCAATTGACAGACTAATTTTCAGTGAATACACAGTCATGTTTATTTTAAAAGCTTTTTCCACATGATTGCCTTATACATAAAAGGAACTGGCATGCTTAGTTGTAGGCTGAACTACATTTTTATCTTCCTTTTATTCTATATATGCTTATTCTAACCACCAAATTTGCCAAGTTTCAAGTCGATTTTTCTTAAGGAAATTAAATTTTCATTTTATTTCATCTACTCTCAGCCTGCCTATAGTCATACAACACTGACATCTGAACTCATCAGATCTGAAAAGGCAAGCAGAGTCCAGCCTAGTTAGTACTTGGATGAAAGACTACCTGGGAACACCACGTGCTGTAGACTTGGGAGAAGGACCCAGCAACCCATTCCCCAGAACACATTCAGCCACTGAAAACCCTAAGAATAGCAGAGAAACATGCCAATAGTGCTAGGCATGGCACAGTGTCCGAGAATGCTTCATTCTGTTGTACATAGGATCACTGTGAGTTGGACCTGACTTGAGAGCACCTAACAACAACAACAACAACAACAACAACAACCAACCTTATTCCTGAAGTCTATTTTCCTAAAGAAAAATTAAAGAACTTTTATGGACAACTAAAGTACCATAAACATTCAGAAAAATAGTGCATCAAGAGAGTAAGGAGAGTTAGAAGAAGCAAATTCATATTTGAGGAGAGAGGGAAACTCATAGATCATGGCCATTGGTTCATACTTATTATTCCATGTGATCATCATAACAATCCTGTAAGGTAGATTAAAAACCAGTAATCTGTTGAACACTTAAGAATGAATGGAAAAGTTAGAAAAGGTGAATTAGAATCAACTGCAGGTAGATGCAAATGAAAGGCCAGAAAGAAGCAGAGAGATGACAGAATCAAGAAGTGAAGAGGCATTGAACCAAGAGAGAGATGGACCCAGAAAGAGGGACAGTTAAAACAGAAAAGGAGGGAAAGGGAGAAGGGGAGAGAGAGAGAGAGAGAGTTTTAATTGTTGAGATTATTGAGGTTGGGGATGATCAGCAGTGTCACATGTTTCATGGAAGTGTGGAGGATTATGCTTGATAAGAGTGATTAGAATTACAATTGAAAGATCACGAGAACTGTTTTCAAAGATAGTTTCAATAAACTACATTGAAAGGAGAATAGTTGCGATGAAAAAGGATTCATGAGTCAATTAGAAGTTTAAGAAATAGAGGTGAGAAATGCTCTTATGAAAAGTTGAACAAGGACTTGGGAGTGTAAAAGTTGAATGAGTCAAGGTAGTAATGGGAGATTTTGAGAGAATTGAAAATGTTATGACCAAAGGAGAGAATAGAAGAAACAAAGGAGAAGGGATTATTGATGGGCAAAACAGTGGAGTACAAACATGGTTTCAAGACCAGTCACAAGTAGTGGAATTTTTTCCTCTGGGAAATGGATAAAGGAAAACAATTTATAATGTAATGAATAAAGACTTTGATTTGGAAAGGAAAGAAGACTTAGGAAACATATCAGTGGGATTTCCATCCCCAAACCAAGGCTTATTAGAAAGGGAAGTGAGAACAATTCAAGGAGACTATGAGCAAGGCAATATAAATTGTGTCAATGAGTCAGTAATGCAAGGCAAAGAAATATTAGTGCAGGATTTTTCAACTCAGAAGGAGCCATCATAAAAGTTACCACAACAAATTAAATAAAAGCTAATTTTCCACTTGCCAACTGAAATAATGTGAATTGTTCCATCATATTCCCTTACTTAAATCTACAGAATTATTTTACTAGAGCTCAAAAGGAGAAATGTAAATGTGAAGCTAAATTTTTATCTTATTACTTTGTCCACTTTGAATAAATTGAGGAGTAAGATGTTTTCCTAAAACTTCATTTGTTCTTGTTAGGTGCCATTGAGTCAAGTCTGATTCATAGTGACCCTATGCACAATAGAACGAAATACTACCTGATACTGTGCCATGCATGGCACTGGCACTATGTCAGTGCTTCTCTGCTATTCATAGGGTTGTTCACAGCTGATTGTTTTGGGAGTGGACTGCCATGTCCTCTCATTTTGTGGTGCTGGAGATCAAGCCTAGGGACTCCGAACAAACAGAAAAAGCACTCTACCACTTAAGCTAAACCCTACCCCCAGAAGAAGCTATATTTCAGTAGTTTAAAAGAAACTTACATATCTGGAAATGATCCAGAAAAATATGAGGAAAGCAAGAGTTTTGATAAGCATCACTCATTAAGAAACTTGCCTTGAGGGAACTAGTAGCAATATTCATTCAAAATTACAGGATCTTTTATTTATACAATTATGAAATGACTAAGTCAGTTTTCATTTTAAACTAAAACTTCCATGTCTATAAGAGAATCTTCCAGATGAATAAAAAGAGATGACTACAAAAGTTATTGAGACTATTTTTTTCAGAATCCTAAAAATGAAAATCATTTCTCTTAATAGGCCCCTTTGCAAACTACTCACTTTGGGATCTTTTAGTTCTATTTTTCATTTCTATGAGATAAAAGCAGATTTAATTTTGTATGTGTGTCATTGTTCTATAAAAATGATGAATTTTATGATAGCTTTCCAATTTCCTACAGGTTTATGCAACACATAACCTAATTCAACTGACTAGCTTATTTCCTTTATTTATCATCATATTGGTAAACCTCATGTTATTGTTGAATTAATATTCTAACACAATGTCAAATACAATGGTTTTGTTTTATTAATAATTGAAGCAAATTACAATGGCCAAACTTATCAGGACATATATTTGTTTTAATGATAACTGTTTGTACATGGCAAAGAAATTCTTGCAACTCTAAACTTATACCCCTTGAATTTAATGTAAAACACTTGAGGCTAGATTTTTCACTTGCCTACAAACTTATGGGGAACCTTTTTTTCCTGTTGTAACTGTCTCAATTTTGGTGAGAAAATTTTATAGTTCTTTATTGGTTTTATTTCATGGAATAGTTGAATGTCGATTGCACACTGCCTTTTTCCCCATTTATTGATAAACCAAAAAGTTCTCAAACCATTAGCTATTCATAAAGAATTGTGATTTCTTATTGTTCATATAGTGATCTTTTATGATCATATCCTATTATAAAGATAAGTGTAGAAACTCTAAATTACCCAGGTTATTACCATCAATAGAAAATATCTCCTTTGCTGCTGATAATTATAGTCTCCAGTACAAAGAATCTTTCTCAAATAAAAGGATATGAAGGTGTATTATGACAGCATATGTTGAAACTCAACAAAGAAAGGAGAGCTAACAAAATCACTATTTGCTACTTCCACTGTTTAGACAACTTCCAAGATTACCTGTATGAAGCAATTATTGAAAGTGCAGGTTAAAATCGCTGCCTATTGTGTATAAGACATTTGAAGAGTGTTTTCAGACACTCTTTCCTATTTTTGTTTGAAATTTTGAAAGGAACTTTTTTGAAAGAAATTTTTTTTTGATGAAATCATAGGACTTGTTGTTCTTGTGGTAGCCATGGTTGTTTTATCATTGCTCATAAAATATTTGATCTTTTTTCTTTATTAATAAAATGACTGTTTTATACTACGACCAATCATAAGTATAATAAGTTGATCTAGTTTGTTTTACCCATATGCCTGCAACAGTATTCTTATTAATTTTAAAGCTAGCTTGGCACCATAATGCACACCAGTAGTCCCAGAGACTATGGAGGCTGAGGCAGGAGGATTGCCAGGTTGGAGGACAGAGGCAGCCTGAGCAACTTAGAGAGATTCTGTCCCCAAAATAAAGAAATACATAAATAACTAAATAAAGAGCTGGGGTTACAGCCCAGTGGTAGAGACCTTGCCAAGCATGGGTAAGTCCCTGGGATCAATTATCTAGTACTGAAAAAAATATTTTTACAGCTGATAATTTGAGAAAAATTACTTATCTTTTAAACAATTTAAATGAAATGCTGAAATTTAGTAAGAGACAATATACAATGTTTTATATATATTTATATATAAACGCAAATATATAATAGATTTGCAGACATATATACATATATACATATATTTATATGTACAATATGTATTATATATGCATATATATACACCCACACACAAATATATATTTATGTGTCATAAACATTTATATTCCCCTACATGTATATTTGTCATACTGTGGGGGCTTGCCTGTTGCTGTGAAGCTGAAAACTATGCTACCAGAATTACATATACCAGCAGGGTCAACCATGGTGGACAAATTTCAGCTGACCTTCCAGACCTAGACAGACAAGGGAGCAGGACCTGGCAGCCAACTCCCAAAACAATTAGCAATTGAAATCCGTATGAAATTACAGGGAAACCCTGTCAGATATAGTGCCCAAAAATGAGCCTCCCACATTTGAAGCCACTCAAAAGACAACTGGGGAAGAGTTGCTTCCTCAAAGTAGGGTCTACCCTAATGATGGAAATAAACTAAAGCCCCAGGAACCTCCATTTGCTGATGTGGCATAACTCAAAATAAGGAGAAACAATTTTAAATATACATTAATAATTGGAATGTAGAAGGTACATAGTATGAATTTAGAAAAATTAGAAATCATCAAACAGGAAATGCAGCACATAAACATCAACATTCTAGGTATTAGTGAGCTAAAATGCACTGGTATGGTCCATTTTGTGTCAGATAATCATATGGTCTCCTATGCCAAGAATGGCAGATTAAAGAGAAGTTGGGGGGGCATTGATCAGCTAAAAATATATCTCAAGATCTGTCCTGGAGTACACTGCTGACAGTGATAGAATAATATCCATATGCCTACAAGGAAGCCCTGTAAATGTAACTATTATTCAAATTTATGCACCCACCACTAAGCCTACAAATGAAGAAAGGGAAGATGTTTATTAGCTTCTGCAATCTAAAATAGATGAAACATGCAATCAGGATGTACCAATAATCATTAGTGGTACTAACTTGTTTATGCCAAGAAATTTGGAAAAGAGCTACTTGGCCAACTGACTGGAAGAGATCTTTATTTGTGCCTATTCCTAAGAAAGGGGATCCAACTGAATGTGGAAATTATTGAAAGATATCATTAATATCACATGCATGTAAAATTTTACTAAAAATCATTTGAAAGTGACTGCAGCAATATATAGACAAGTAATTTCCAGAAAATCCAGCCAGATTCCGAAGAGGACTTGGAAGCAGGAACATCATTGCCGAAGTCAGGTGGCCATTGGCCAAAAGCAGAAAATACCAGAAAGGTGTCTATGTTTAATTGAATATTCAAAGGCATTTAGCGGTGTGGATCATAACAAATTATGGATAATCTTGCAAAGAATGAGAATATCAGTGCACTTAATTACACTAGTGAGGAATCTATAAATGGACCAGGAGGCAGTCATTCAAACAGAGCAGGGAAACACTATCTGGTTGAAAGTCAAGAAAGGTGTGCATCAGGGTTATATCCTATCACCATACATCTTCAATCACTCTACTGAGTAAATAAACCAAGAAGGTGGATTTTATGTAGAAGAACACAGCATCAGGATTGGAGGAAGACTCATTAGCAACCTGCATTATGCAGATGACACAGCTCTGCTTGCAGAAAGTGACAAAGATTTGAAACATTTACTGATAAAGATCAAAGAATGCAGTCTTCAGTATGGATTGCAACTCAACATCAACAAAACAAGAATCCTTACAACTGGGTCAGTAAGTACCTTCATGATAAATGGAGAAAAGTTTAAGATTGTCCAATATTTTGCTTTACTTTGTTCTACAATCACCACCCATGAATGCAGCAGTCAAGAAATCAAAAGACACATTGTCTTGGCAAAAGCTGTTACAAAATACCTCTTTAAATGATAAAAGTAAAGATGTCATATTGAAGAAGAAAGTGCACCTGATTCATGCCATGGTATTTTCAGTCTCATAATATGATTGTGAAAACTGGACATTGAACAAGG
Source organism: Pedetes capensis (assembly GCA_007922755.1). Classification (NCBI taxonomy): domain Eukaryota; kingdom Metazoa; phylum Chordata; class Mammalia; order Rodentia; family Pedetidae; genus Pedetes; species Pedetes capensis. The sequence goes on along the minus strand of VMDO01022685.1, from coordinate 18,256 downwards.
GAGACAGGAGAAGAATTGATGCTTTTGAATTATGGTGTTGGAGATGAATATTGAATATACTATGGACTGCCAAAAGAACCAGCAGATCTGCCCTAGAAGAAGTGCAACCAGAGTGCTCCTTGGAAGCAAGGCTGACTAGACTGCATCTTATGTATTTTGGACATGTACTCAAGAAGGACTAATCCCTGGAGAAGGGCATCATGTTTAGGGGAATGGCAGGTCAATGAAAAAAAGGAAAACCCTCAACTAGATGGATTGACACAATGTCTGTAACCATGGGCTTAAATATAAATAAGAACCTGTGCCTGGCTCAGAATCAGGGAGTGTTTCCTTCTGCTGCACATAGGGTTGCTATGAGTTGGACCCAACTCAACAGCACCTAACAATAATAACAACATATGGTTGTGAAAGCTGGACATTGAATAAAGGAGACAGGAGAAGAATTGATGCTTTTGAACTATATATAGCATTAAATATACCCTGGATGACTGAAAGAATCAACAAATCTATCCAGAAGTACAACCAGAGTGCTCCTTGGAAGCAAGGATAGCTTGGCTGTGTCTTATGTATTTTGGACATGTTGTCAGGAAGGACCAATCCCTGGCAAAGGACATCATGTTCGGGAGAGTGGCAGGTCAAAAATGAAAGGGAAGACCCTCAACTTGACACAGTGTCTGCAACAATGAGCTTAAACATGAAAAGATTGTGTGCCTAGCACAAATTTAGGGACTCTTTTGTTCTGTTGTAAATGGGGTCAGTATGAATCAGACCCAATGCGACAACACCTAACATCAACATATTATATTATTATATATTATTACAGTATATATTTATATATTATATGTATATGTAAATATATGTACATATATTTTTATATTATATTTTATATTCACAAGGTTCAAATTTGGATACTAGACCTATCATACTATTTCTGTAACATCTGACAATTTAACTTCTGTACACATTGGATCTTCATCTGAGAATGGAATATTCAAAGGTTTAGGGACTGCCTACTTTTTGAATTCATGATATTTTGTGAGATGTTATACAGTAAACACTTTATATATTTTTAAGTACTAACATTGTATTGCTGTTATTGATTTCAAAGAGTCAATAATGTTAATTAGCTTAGGACATGAAAATACATTCTTGTTGCTGCTTTGACCTTGGTAATAAAATAATAGTACTTTTTACTATATTCAGGACCAAGTCTCCTTATATTAGATAAAAATACCTTTTTTTCACGCCAATTATGGTGGCAAATGCCTGCAATCCCAGCAACTCAGGAGGCTAAGGCAGAAGGATCACAAGTTTGAGGCCAGAGACTATCTGCATCACTTAACAAGACACTGTCTCAACATTTTAAAAAAGTAAATAATGCACTGGGGATGCAGCTCAGTGGTAGAGTACTTTCAAAGCACACACAAGGCCCTAGGTTCAATCTCCAGTACTGCAAAAATAAAAAAATTGTTCACACAATAATTCTGTAATACTATATATGTTTCATAAATGACCTTATAATTCACTTATTCATGCATTTGGTAATAATACTTATTTCTACATTTTTGAGAGATATTTTCAGTCATATCATATGTTTGTGAAAGTTAAACAGTGACCAAAGGAGACAGAAGAACTGATGCTTTTGACTTATGATGCTGGAGATGAACATTGAATATACCACGGACTACCAGAAGAATCAACAGATCCATCCTAGAAATGCAACGAGTACTCCTTGAAAGCAAGGATGACTAGAGAGTGTCTTATATATTCTGGACATATAGTTAGGAGGAGCCAATCCCTAGAGAAGTTCATCATGTTTGGGAAAGTGATGTTGTTGTTAGGTGCCATCAAGTCATGTCCGACTCATAGCGACCCTCATAGGGTTTTCAATGGCAGATTGTTTTCAGGATTGCCTTGGGAGTGGGTTGTCACGTCCTTCTCCCATTTTTGTGGTGCTGGGAATTGAACTCTGGACCTCAGAGACTGCAGAGTGGCGTTCTACCAACTGAGCTAAATCCCAGCCCCGGGAAAATGATGAGTCAACAAAAAAAAGGCAGACACTCAATTTAATGGAATGACACAGTGACTACAGCATTAGACTTAAACATAAAATGATTGTGTGCCTGGTACAATGTCAGGGATTTTTTCATTCTGTTGTACATAGGATCACTATGAGACAAACCTGACTAGACAGCACATAACAATAGCAACAGTGTCCTTCAGGTCTATTCATGTTATGTAAAATGACAGCACTTCATGCTTTGTATAGCTGACTTGAATTCCATTGTGTACATACCCTCTATTTTCTTTGATCATCCATTTGTACACATTGTATTAGTTACTGTATTAGTTACTATGACCAAAACACCTGATAGAAATAACTAAAGTGAGGAAACATTTTATTTTGGATCACAGTTTCTGAGAGTTCAGCCCATATTTGCTTGGCCTTATGCACTTAAGGAGAATATTCAGGCATGGGAACATGTGGTAGAGGAGAGTTGTTCACATAGTGGCAGAGAGAATTTACAAGATGGCAATCAGAGTAATATAAACTCCTAGTGACCTACTTCCTCCAGCCTGGTCCCCCTTCCAGATTTTCCACAGTCTCTCAGCATTAGCACCACCTGCTGTGGACCAAGCATTCAAACACTTGAGCCTATGTGGATACATTTTACATTCAAATGATAATAATCTGTTCCTCATCCCGAAAGACTCATGGCCATCTCCTAATGCAGAATACATTAGTCCTACTTCAACAGTCCCCAAAGTCCAATTATTCAAAAGTTGAAGCTCAAAATCTCTTCTGAGACTTGAGGCAAACTCTTAGCTCTAAACACCTATACAAGCAAAAAGAAAGTTACATTCCTCCAACATGCAATGGCAGAGAGAAAACATTCCCATTACAAAAGGGAAGAATAGGGATAAAGAAAGGAAGAGTGGAACCAAAGCAATACTGAAACACAATGGGGCAACATCACATGCCATAGTTCCATGTCTGGCATCTAGGGCACATTGTGCACTGATGTGGGCTCCAACAGACTTCAGAAGCCGTCATGGTTTCTCTCTTGGACTAGCCCCACTTGTTTCTAGAACCTTTCCTCATCTACATTTTACATTCCTGGCATTTCCAACATCCTGTAGTCTCCATTGAAGCTTAAACTTCACTCTCACAGCTTTGTACTTTGCCCATTCAGAGACTCACTGCAGAGAGTCTAGCCCTGCTATGTATTGCCTAGCCTCTCCAACTTTCCTTTGGAATCTTGTTGGAAGCATCTGTGACCCATAACTCTTGCATTTTGCATGCGTGCAAAACCAACATCATATGGACAACCCCAAGTTCTGCTGCCAGCCCATGAAGTTGGCTGGGTTTCCTTGGACCATGACTACATAGCTCTTTGAGTGTCTGGTTGCTGAACTTGGGAAAACACTTCCTTCTAAGGACTCTGTGAGTAGGATGCTCTGGAGGTACTCTCTTTTAAAAGGAAAGTCTTTCAAATTAGTTTTCAGTTTTATACCCTGGAACAGATAACGAGTGAGGTTTCACCATTCCTGAAAGGCCCTCAAGGCACCTTACCTATTGTCCTAGTCCAAAGTTCTTGGCTTCTCTTTAATGGAACTAATCTTTTTAACAACCATGGTTTTGGCCTCTTTGTCCACAACCTTAAGCCCTTTCCTTGTCTGGCTAAACTACATGCTTTTTACATATTTCTATTCTGCTTTTTGCTCCAGATTCTCACTGTAAACATGGCTAAAAGTAGCCAGAAATAACCATGTCACAGTCTGAATGTTATGCTGTCTTGAAATTTCCTCTGCCAAATTAATTAGTCCATTACATTTGAATTAAGCCTCACTCAAATTTTTAGGACATAAGCAAAATGCAGACAAATTCTTTGCCAGAAAATAACATGAATGGCTTCTAGTTCAATTCCCAATAGAGTTTTTGTTCCCATCTGAAACCTTGTGAGCATAGTCTTTACTGTGAACATTTCTATGGGCATTCTGGTCTTCTAGATTCCCATTAAAAATCACCCATTAAGTTCTGCTTATAGCATGCTATGACCTCTCTATCCTCCATTTCCAAACTCTTCCAAATTTTTCCTGAAAACCAGTTCCAGAGGACTAAGCACCATGTGGTCAGGTTTAGTCACATCAATGACCCTATTTCTCTGGTACCAATTTTCTGTGTTAGTACTTTTGTGTTGCTCTGACAAAGTACCTGACATAATTTAGGGAGGAGAGACTTATTTCATCTCACAGTTTCACAAGATTCAGCTCTTAGTTGCTTGGTCTCACACAATTGAGCATAACATCATAGCAATGGAAGAATATGGTGGAGGAAAATTCTTCACATCCTGTCAAACAGGAAGCAGAGATCACAAGATTGGGCAAGGAATAATATCCCCTAAATTCCCACTTTCTAGAGTTTACATAGTATCCTAGAATAGCACCACTGGCTATGAACCAAGCATTCACACATATAAGCTTATTGTGGACTTTTCATATCAAACCATAACAGACATTTAGTTTGATTCCTTATCCTGTGAATCATGAATAGTGATGCAATAAACATGGGAGTGCAGTTGTCTTTTTCACATGTTGATTTCCTTCAAGTGTAGTGGGATTACTGGATCATATAATAATTCTATTTTTTTTAGAAACTCCATGACATTTCCTATAATGAATGTACTAATTTACATTCTCACCAACAGTGCCTAAGATTTCTTTTTTCTTGACATCCTTAGCCACATTTACTATTTTTTTGTCTTTTTGGTGAAGCCATTCTATCTTGGGTGAGATACAATCTCATTGTGGTTTTGGTTTGCGTTTCCCCAATGATTAGTGATATTGAGCATTTTTTTCATATATTTATTGACCACTTGTATAACTTTTTTTTTTTTTTGGTGGTACTGGGGTTGAGCCCAGGGCCTCGCATCTGCATGCTTTGCAAGTGCTGCACCCCCAGCCCTTTTTTTTTTTTCTTTTACTTTTTGAGACATGGGCTTGCTAAGTTATGCAGACTGCCTCTGGTCTTGAACTTGTGTTCCTCCCACCTCTGCCTCCCCAGCCACTAGGATTACAGGCAGGTGCCACCATGCCTGGCTTGTATAACTTCTTTTGAGAAATGATTATTCAGAACTTCAGTCCATTTTTAAATTGGGTGATTTAGTTTTTTTGCTATGGAGTTGTTAGAGTTTTTACATATTATAAATATTAACCCCTTGACAGATATATAATTTGCAAATACTTTCTCCCATTCTGTGTGTTGTGTCTTCCCTTTCTGGATTTTTTGCCCTACTTAATGTGATATAATTCTAATTGATTTGTCTAGTTTTACCTTTGTTTCCTGGTTTTTGAAGGATTTTTTTGTTTTGTTTTGTTTAGTTTTGTTTTGTTGTTTGACAAGATCTCACTATGTAGCCTAAACTAGCCTCAAATTTGCAATCTTCATGCTTCAGTTTCTCCAGTACTGGGATTATAGGTGTGTATCACCATACTCAGTACTTTCCAGGTCTTATCCAAAACAAAATCATTTTCTATACCAATGGCTTACATTGTATACATTATTTTATATCATCTAGGTTTTCTTCTAGTGGTTTCACGTCTTACATTTAGATTCTTGATCTCTTTTGACTTTTTTTTTGTGTGTGGTATATGGTAAAAGATAGGCATCTAGTTCATTTTTCTGTATATGAATATCTAGTTTTCCTAGTATCATTTATTAGTGAGACTAACCTTTCTGTAATGTTTGTTTTCAGCATCTCTGTACCAAATCAGCTTGCTTTTTTGGGTTCTCTCTTCTTTTCTCTTGGCCTATGAGTTGTTTTTTATGCCAGTACCATTCTGTTTCGGTCAGTATAGCATTGCAGTATGTTTTGAGGCCAGGTGTTATGAAGCCTCTAAATTTGTTCTTTTTGTTCAAGGTTGTTTGGCTTTTTAGGCTTCGTGGTGGTTCCAAAGGAAGGACAGGTTTTGTTTTGTATTGAAAGACCCCCGGAGGGTATCCTTCTTAAGCGGAGACCCAAGCCCAAGGACCGAGGTCGAGCCACAGGATGTAAACGCAAGAGGCAGCTTTATTGTTCACACAGGCACCTGCGGACGCTCCAGATGACTGAGCATGCCGGGCAAAGGGCGGTTGTTCTTTTATAGGCAAAAGCGCGGGTACAGAAGCAGAAGCATGGTTATTGGTTGATTTAAAACATTTCAGGGGTCATGGCGGGAACTTCAAAAGGCGCGGGGGCGGGAATTTTAAAAGGCGCGGGGTCGTGGAGGGGATTCTTGAAAAGCGCGCGCGGGGATTTCAAAAAGCGCGGTTCCCGGTTACTGCCAGACCTGATATGGGACTTTCCCTTTCTCTGGTCCTTTCTGATATGGGACTTTCTGTCCTGGCCCACTTTCCTGGTATTGGGGCCAGCCGTCCCAGGCAGTTACAGTTTTAGGTGGGGTCTTTCAGGGTCTTTCAGTATTATTTTGTTGTTATTGTTTTGGTCAAATTTTTTGTGGTTTTCTTTTTTTTTTTTTTTTTTGTCAGAATTTTTGGTTTCTTTGCTTGGTTTTAAAAGGAGATGGACAAAAGCCACTATAACAGGCATCAGCAAAGTTCTTGTAAAAAAAACAATTAGCATATATTTTAAAGGCTAGGGGTGCTGCTCAGTAATACAGAACTTGTCTACAATGTGTGAGGAACATATAAATTTTATGCCTTTCTCTTACTGATATTTTGAAATATGAACATATTTGAAAATCACATAAAATAACATTGAAATGCATGCAGATGAATATAATGCACATTAATTACCATTAAAAACCAAGCAAATGGGTTTATTTAAAAGGAATTGTTCAGAATAATGGATTTAGTATGCTTCTTTTGTTACTTCTAATAAAGAAACTAAATGGATAAACCATTTTTATTTCCCTGGCTTTCTTCTTTACATGCAAGGGTGACTAATGGACATTGTTTCTGTCTTTTACATTTCCTTAAGTACTTTGAAAGCACTTTAAAATAAAATGCTTTCCTTTCCCTTAAGACTCTTTCTCTTACCACAATAGAGCTAAAATAATAGTTCTAAGATACAGCTTATAATTTTGTCACTTTTGCACTGATTGGAAAAAAAACACAACAAAAAAACACCCACAAGTGTGTACTTATAGCATTAACCATGCTTCACTGAAGAGGTCAAATCTCATGATGTTGAAAAGAGAATTTATAAATCAATAAGTCCATCAACAGAGAGATTGATTTTAATGTGGCACTGTAAAAGATTCAAATATTTGTTGATAGAATTCTAGCATGTTTGGGTTATTAAACAAAAGATTTACTCTAAATCGACCAAATATTCTTGATAGTAAAGTGGCCACACTTGAATGAATATAAAACAGAGATATAATTAGTATTGCATAGATTTACCTTTTTAATTTTAGTAGCCACTATTTGCTCCAAGCATTTTAATATTTCCTACCATATATATAGTAGGAAACTTCATTCATGTCACAATACATTATACCTAAAAAAATGAATATCTATTGAGACTTTTGAAGACAGAGACTTATTCACAGATGTACATCCTTCTTTGTAAACTAATCATGTATGACCCATTGGGTTATTTCATTTGCTTTGACTTCCTTTTCAGCATAACATGGTTTCCTTGTGGTTGCATTTCTTTTTTATTGGGGTAGGGAGTTAATTCTGCAGTCAGTTGCCCTACCTGCCCTTAATTGAAAGTCACACCCTATCAGCATGTTTTGGTCTCTCTGACTTCAGAAGGTGAGAGGACAAATGTGAGTGATTGTGGTGAATGAATGTGACTGAAGGTAGACTTCGATTTTTTTGCCATGCAGTACTTTATAATAATTAGGGCTTCTAATTAATTCTGTTTGCTAGCTCCATTGAGAAATACCAAGTGTATATTTTAGGTAGGAGTTTGCTATATTCTATAGGAAAATAAGAAGTTATTACCAACATGTCTTTTCTTTGTAGTACTTGGGGGTTGAACTTCCCTGGTACATACTTTGCAAGTGCCCTACCAGGGGGCTGCACCCTCAGTCTACTTTTTATTTTTTATCTTGAGACAGTGTCTCACTAAGTTACTCAGGCTGCATCTGTCCCTGAACTTGCAGTCTTCCTGCCTCTGCCTTCTGAGTCACTGGGGTCACAGGTATGAGCCACCATGCATGGCCAGCAATGACCTCTTGCTGGGTGATGGAGAGTGCAGCATATTTCTTCATGAAATTTAAAACTTTCCTCCATATTGTCTCCAACATTCTCAGCACTCCATACTGAATTATTTAATTAATTCAGCTCTTTTACACCGTGTCACACTTCTCAAAGTCATCTATTTAATTTAATGAATAGACTCCACTCCTCTTCAATTATTTATTTGCTTACTTATATTTCAAATTGAGGCTTGCTTTCATAAAATGATAAATATACATTATTGATAATGTATTTTTCTATCACCGTCACTTCTGGAAAACTTTTTAGAACTTTGTTTTTACTTTTTCTCTCTGGATTAGTTCTTTAACTTTACCACCTTAAGAGCTTTCTCAATTTTTTCCCTAATCTTCCACATTTCATGCCACTCTTAGCAACCAACTCACAATTGCAATCCTATGCTCTAATAATATTCATCAGTTCTTCTAATTTGAATTGTTTTGTATTTTCTGTAGAAAATACTTTCACCTGCCTCTAATGAAAGTGTTAGTATTTGATTCTATTCTCATCTTAAATTTTAGGGAACTCCAGTGTTGGAAAGAAATGAAAATAAACAGTAACAGAGTATCAGAAGTAATGACTCAAATAGTGATTACAGAACCACAATAGAGATAGTTTTATAAAGATTTGTAATTTTTATTTAACATATTTATCAATAACTGTGTTTTAAATATAGCTATGTTAACATGACTGTTGTGAAGTTTCTATCACAAGCATCTACTGAAAAAAAAAAAACAAGTTTCACCTAAACATGTGTTTAAAATTCAATTGTTATTAAAACCACTCTATCTTTTCCCCACTTTATTGGTAAGTGCTAATGGGGTACAGGCCTACACCCTTAGCCCTGTGTGCATCCGAACCCTTCAGATCTCCGAAGCTAAGCAGGGCCAGGCCTGGTTAGTACTTGGATGGGGGGAACACCAGGTGCTGTAGGCTTGAGAGACCGACTGGGCAACCCACTCCCAAAAAACCAATCTGCCATTGAAAACCCTATGAACAGCAGAGAAGCAGTGACAATAGCATTTCCCCTGTTGTATCTAGGGTCGCTATGAGTCAGATACCGATTCAATGGCACCTAACAACAACAACAGTGGGGTATAGAATAATACAGCATTTGATTTTTCCATTATGCAACTATTATATCACTTTTGGTTACACTTTCATCAGCTTATGAACTTTATGAGACTCTGTGACTAACATGTAGTAAAACGTGTGCATATTTGGGAACCATCCTATCATAAAAGAGAAGTTTACAGTTTTACATTTTAGTTCTTATTTTATAATTTTTAAAAAATCTATATCTAAATTATCATGGTAAGGCAAACTATTCCTGTGCTTTTGCATCTAAGTAAACCTTCAGTTGTAAAGCTTGCAAATAGCCAAAGTCACATCCTTTTTCATGTATAATATTTTCCACCAGAGAATCACCAGAAACTCAACTGATCATGTGCTTTTAAATGTTAGTATTTAGGCAATTCTTCTGTACAGGAATTAGGAGTGCTGGTCAGCCAAAAATGGAAGTGAGGGAAGTTGAAACTAAATGAATGTGGAATATTCTTAATCACTCAATAAATACTTGTAGATTTAGTAGAGGTAGTATAAGTGGTATAAAGTTTAAACAACCATAAAGTGAATGTGAGCTTCTCAACTCCAAGTTATTTAGTCATTCATTAGGATGTTGTTGTTGTAGAGTTGGTATCCGACTCATAGCGACCCTGTACACAACAGGTGAAACACTATTGTCAGTGCTTCTCTGCTGTTCATAGGGTTTTCAATGGCAGATTGATTTTTGGGAGGGAGTTGCCAGGTCCTTCTCCCAAGCCTACAGTATCTGGTGTTCCCTGGAGGTCTCCCATCCAAGTACTAACCAGGCCTGACCCTGCTTAGCTTCCGAGATCTGATGGGATCGGGTGCCACAGGGCTACGGCTACAGGCATTCATTAGGATAAATGGATTCATTTGCTGAGTCATTGATTAAGTAACTTTTTTTTTTTTTTTTGATCTAACAGGAGACATGTTCTCACAGTGCAAGCCTCTGATTCTCATTTCAAAATAATTTGATCATTCACTGGAAACGTTCAGGTTCACAAGTTTCAGAATCTGTGTATGCTTCCTCAAAATCAGTTAAAATGATTCTTCCATGCAAGTTTATAAAATTGCTCAGGCTACTGGGAGTTGCTTTATACTGGTATTAATCTGCTTTTGTGATGCTTATAAACCTGATATCCAAACACAGAACTATAAAGTAGAATAGCTACAGTTTTGAGATCTTTATTTCTATTTGATAAGTGTCTCAATGTGTATTATTTCCCAAATAATATATACCAGCATAAATCTAAACCATTGTGGTCGGAGTATTGCTTAAATGTAAATAGTAAAGTTCTCCTGTTCTACTAGTTTCTTCTTTTAGTTTGTTTTTGTATATTGCAACCTCAGTGTAATCTAAACATGAAATTCAGCTAGAATTAGAACAAACATCTATGTAGAAGCCAATTATGTGTGGGTATGGTGAGATTTCTGTAAGTCTCACTCTTGGAATTGTTAATTGAATTTGGGATAAAAATAGATTAAAAGAATCTGTTAATTAGATGTGGATACTATTTGGAAATTGTCAAATAGGTAAAGGCAGATAGGAATTTTAAATTATGAGAATGAAGGCCTCTGTAGAATTAGCAGTAAGAGTTTTATGTGGATGTGATTTATTTTTAAAAAATAATTGAGAAATTCTCAAGACAAATTTAAATTTCTATGCCACATAAGAATTACAAATAAAATGATGAATAATGTAAAAAGCATTATTTTCATTCCTAGGAATAGCCAAAGACATCTGTTTTTGAAGACATCTAAATTTTTTGCCAAGGCAAGGAAGTTAAATTCCCCTGCCATTAGACTATAGAACTGTAGTCCTGACCTAGATAAGTATTTGGATTATGTATGCAGTGGACCCTTTCATTAATTATCAAAAGAATTTATGGCATAATGCTCAAAAAGCATTAGTTTTGAATGATTTTTTTTCTGGATTAGAAGCTTATCTCTGCTATATCCTTTTCTGAATGGCCTCAAGTATACTAATTATTCACTGTTGGCTGGTTTCTTCATTTGTAAAGTGCGTTATTCAGCTTTTGTGTCACTGTGGCAAAATACCTGGCAGAAACCACTTATAAAAGGAAGGGTTTATACTTCAGAGGATTTCAGTCCACAGAGGCTGGATAGGAAGGGTGGCAAGGCAGGTGGCAGAACCTGTGGTGGACGATCTCACATCATGGCACTCAACAAGCAGAGAGAGCTTACTGGAAGCTTACTGTGGGTCAAGGCAAAACCTCCAAAGATCAGCCTCCAGAGACCCACCTCTGAAAGCTGTGTTCCACTTCCTAAAGTTTCATTGCCTCCCAGGTTAATGTCACCAGCCGGGACCAAACGTCTAAACACATGAACTTTGGGGGACATTTTAGATTCAAACCATAACACAAAGTAAAAATTTACAGGGCATATGGGTTCAACCTGTGGCAGCTATTATTATTGCTAGTAGCTTTTAATTAGAAATTTATTTCTAAACTTTTCATCCTTACTTATCTTCTTTCTTTACCTAATTTCATGGAAGTGCCCTGTACATTATGTTTTCAGAATGATTAAAAAAGAGAAAAAGTAATTGAACATTAATTTAAGTTATATTATTTTCTTGTTTCACTTTAAGAATTTTATGAGAAGGTTTCAGTTCTTAGTCTCAGAACTCTATTTCACCATCCAGAGGAAATACATTATGAATCTAAAGCACATAAACACAATGGGCATCAGTGCATGGATCTTAGTTTTTAACATATGGATTTTGGAGTGATACAGACATTCAAACCATAGAATTCTCATTAATATGTCTTCATCTCAGTTTAATCATTTGTTAAATATAAGTAGTATCTCTTTACTAGATGAAAATAGTTTTGCATAGTGCTTGCAGATGGTGTGTTTTCAGTACTTCCTGACAGTTATATAAGATCTGGGTAAGAAACAGACTTAACTGCTTCCTCCACTTCCATGCCATCCTATTTGGAGGAGGCCACGGTGTTCAGCAGTCAAGATTCCAGACCTAGTTCAGTGTTCTTCTAAATAGGTTTCCTGGGCTTTCCTTCTGGTAGCTGTCCCTGTCAGTGAGAGCTCAGAGAATGTTCTGAGACCGTCAGTTGCTCAGCATTCTGTTCGCTATGCCAAGTGGAGTCTTCAGCCATCTCCTGTGTCCACTTCTCAAACCGGCTGAATTTCCTAAAGAGGCCTGTGTTACGTCTATCTCCAATGATTCTTTGGTGACTTTTTCACTCCTTAGAGCATATTGAGGAGAGGGCTAAACCTCCAAATTTGAATTCCTACAAGAGAAGTCCTCACTTTCCCCAGTGTGAAAGAAAAATCAGCTTGTTAACATCTGCAATTAAATCAAGTGCCTGAAACTTTTCTTTTGTAACTACCCAAGATAATTTACTATTGGGGAAAAACAGAACAGAATAAAATCATGTTAGAGTGATTGAGAATATTGTGTATCAGACGTCGTTCTCCTGTTTCTATAACCTAGCTTTTGACTTGATTCATTAAAAAAAATCAGAGTTTGCAGGTGTTTGGAAATTATGTCTTTCTCAGAATTATGTTTATACTTTGTGAAAAACTTGTTTATATTTTTTAATATAGCATCACAATCATATTTGTGCATAGTGTTTTCAGAATGAGTTTGATATTTTAATGTTTTCTTTAAAATGGAATTAATTTGTCTTTTTAGTGATTCATTCAGTAAATCTTTCTAGATGACCTGTTTTATTTTAGGCACTAGGTTATATTTGAAATTCATCCAACTTACTAAACAAATGAAAGCTAAATGAAAGTGAAATTTGTAGTTTGAGTATTTTAAAAAATGCTCTTACTTCACTTCTTAGTAGATTAGAAAAAATGCATAAAATTTTTAAATGTCCTAGTACTTTGGTCTTGGCATATTTGTTAAGTCCTAGATGTTATCTTAGGGGAAAACTAATACTGGAATTTTAAAAAAGTATAATAAAATTTCATTATGCACCAATCCTGTTATAATATTATTTTATGCAAAGGGAATATATTAAGAATGTCATATAAAAATGATTTTTCAGGAGCTATTTCACTTTTCTTCTCATTCCTTTGTTTTCTATGTTAACTAATGTGAAAGAAATGTCTCTGAGGTTTACACTCCTAAATTTTTCAAATCCATTCATAATTTAATTTGCCACATTTTTATTGAATAGCCTGTACATAATAATTTGATGTACTACTTCATATGAAAATGATATTTTCAGTAAAACATTCCTTTTAAAATTATTTTCCCATGAGATATTATTAAGATTTCTGCTAGTTAAATTAAGCAAGTAATTAAATAAAAGAGTATAATATTATGTCGTAACAAATGCTATGCACAAAAATAAACAGAGATATATTGTAAAAAGTGGTTTACGACTAGGTACATTCTCTTTGAGAAGCATTATTTCAGCTGAGTTGTAAAAGCTGGGATATTGTCACCTATAATAACTAGAGAAGAATGTTTTAGGTTAAAGGACAATGAAATTCCATGGTTTTGAGTAAGGCATGTCTAAGTATGTACCAAGAATAGAAAGGAGACCAATGTGGCCATATCAAAGGCTCATGGGGGACATTATAGACCTTGTAAGAAATTTAAGGTGATGCTCAATAAAATGGGAAAAGTTGTAGTTTTTAAGTAGACTAAAGGATAACACAATGTAACACATTTAAAAGATTCATCTGGATGCCTGACAATAGGTTGTAGAAAGGAAAGAATGAGAGTAAAGGAATCAATTATTTGGTGATTGCAGAACTATAAGAGAAAAGAATATCTATACCATTATTCTTTAATTCATGATGATCTTCCCTCATGAAATATATGTAGCATGTTCAAATGCCAGAGACCATTTACAAGGTCATCTAATCTCATAGACGCATTGTGGTAGTTGCAGACCCTGAAGCACTGACAGATAGTGCAATAATCACTCAACTCCTTGATGTCATTTTGTTATTATTTAATTACTATTGGTCCATGTGACACATTGGTCTCATAATTTCAAATATGCCATTTTTATGACTAAATATTTACTGTATATTAAATATCATAGAAATTGATTACTCTGAGATCCAATACTTATGTCTAAGTTCATAATATAATATTTGCCATGAAATAATTTATGGCATTAATATAAAATAAAATACTTTCAATCTTATGTATGGAAATATTATATTTTAAAACACTGTCTTGAGACATCAGAATACTATTTTCTACCCTGTATATTATTAAGACACACACACATACACACACACACACACACACACACACACACACACAAACACACATATATATATACATATACATACTACAATTATCTGACAACCTATTTCTTAGTTGAAATAATCATGTCTGTAAAATTTGGCTGAAATTTTTCAAGAATTAATTACTTTCTGAAGCTTTTTGCAAATGAGGTAAATTTGGATGAGAAATTCTAATATTATAAGCCTTTTAAGTAATGACAATGAGGGACATTTAGTTCTAAGTGTACATGATAGTGTTAAAAAATTATTTAAACCCAACTTATGTATTTCTTCCTTTAAAATTTCAGATGTGCTATCATGATAGAAGAAATGATTGTGACCATAATTATTCTTTCATCGCCAATCTTTTGCTTATATTTTTCTTTCTTTTCTTTTCTTTTTTTTCCTTTCTTTTTTTCTTTTTTTTTTTTTTTGTGTGTGTGATACTGGGGGTTGAACCCAGGGCCTAGCGCTTGAACTCTTTGCAAGTGCTGGACCACTGAGCTGCACCCCCAGCTCATTTTTTATCTTTTTGAGACAGGGTCTCACTATGTTACACAGACTGCCTCTGGTCTCGAACTTTCTATTCTCCTGCCTCTGCTTCCCAAGCTGCTGGGACTACAGGCGTGGGCCACTGCACCCGGCCTTATTTTTCTTAATGTATACTTTAGAAGTTCAGAAAATAAGAATTTTTATGACATTTTGCAGATTAGTTTAAAAATTAATTTCTGAATTAATAGCATATGCGTTAGATCATTGCTTAGATACATTTCCTACTAAAAAATAAGTTCCAAATAGAAAAAAAAATGTAGATAAATTTTGCAGTGCTTTAACCTTTTCTTAGGAGAGGTGTTATGAATTCTTGTGTTATTCAAAATGCTGACGTAAATTTTAAAAATATTTTTGAAGTAATATGAGTAAAACTTAATGTTTACTTTCTGGTTATTTGTTAATATTCATTAGTTATTAATCACAAGTAAATTCAAATTTTTACTCAATTTAAGTTTTAAAAAAATATTGTTTTATTTTGCAGATTGTTGCCTTGCGTGAGCAAAATGTTCACATACAAAGAAAAATGGCATCAAGTGAGGGATCCACAGAGTCAGAACACCTTGAAGGGATGGAACCAGGCCAAAAAGTCCACGAAAAGGTATGACACACGTGATATGTTCTTACATGGAAATGTTTACATGGTGTGTGTGTCACTTGATAGGAATATTCAACATGAAAACTATGTAATGAACATTCTTGTATATTTGTTCATTGTTTTGGTCAAGTGTTCATGATGATTCCTCTTCATATTTAATATTATAAATTTGGTTCTCTTAACTCTTTGACAACCACTTGCAAATCAAAATAGATGACAAGAAGTACTTTATTACCAGAAACTTCATTACAATGAACAAAATAAGAAACATGATTAGCAAAATAATTGGAATGCATAATATGAGTTTGTAAAATATCTTTTTCCACCATTTTCTTGATTTTCTGACAAATTCATATGTACTCACTTATTGGCAATATGTGTCCTGATGGTAGTCAATGGATTAGAAATAATACATATGTATATGTGTTGTACATACTTATGAATATGAATATTGACATTTTTCTTTACTTCTAATTTAATCCTTTTAAAATAAATCAGTTATATGTAATTTAATTGATATATATATATGATCTATAAAATATACAATTGAAGGTATATGTAAAATAATATATATAACGCATACATATATAGATAGATTCAGGACTATTCTAAGTGCAAAGCATCACTTCTGGATTATTTGGATTGTATGAAGTGATATTATATATAATTTATGACTAAATTGTTATCACTGCAATTTTTTCCTAATCTCTTATTTGACTTAGCATTTTCCTTGTTTTACTTTGGAAGACCCCCAAAATTCTCCCACTAATGACTGATTGAATAACATGATATCCAAAGCTATGAGACTATTACCACTTTTTTAGAAGGGAATGATTCTTTTGCTTAGGGCTTAGACACAGACAGAAGACATTAGCATTGTGTTTGGCTACTAGCAAAAGACCTCTCCTGTGCTAAACTGCTTATTTCTGGATTAAGAGGAAGAAGATAAATTATCAATAGGACCAAAGCTAGATGCAAATTACTTAGATATTTGCATATCCTGTGTTTGAAGCTTAGGAGAATTTCCTGAGTGTTTGCCTGTAACAACCTATATTTTTGGATATTTAAGTTCCTTGATCATGAATCAAGAAACTAATTCTTGTAATCATGAATGCCAAGAGGTTCTAAAACCTAGAGATTAAGCATTATATTTCTTACCAGAGAATAAATTGAGTACGTCCTCACATACAGTTAAAATAAATGGAAGGGTTTCTTACATTTCCTCCTGTAAGTGCAAAGGAAACAAAGTAAATCAGGCTGTTTTCCAAAGATAGCATTCAATTTCAGTGGCTGAGAAATGAACAGATCTTCATTTAAAACTTCTCTATTTTAATGTTTATCCCTGTGTTTATAGAAATCTTAAGCTAATTGTTAAAAATAAACTAAAATTTTATAGACATCTCATAAACTGGATCTGAGATTAAAGAGTATATCTCTTTCCTTCATCTAAATAAACTGATATTAATTCAGTCATTATACTACCAGGCATTAGGACAGACATTTGCACTCAAAACACAATTTAGAAAATAAACATAAAATTTTCTATTGTATTTGATTTAAATTATGTCATCATTAATTCCCTATGATAACTCTCCTTAGAGATTTATAGAAATCACACTTGTTTGGGTATGAAAATGAACTTTGTTGTATAATCTTTTTCATAGGCATCTACAAATTATGTTTTTTTGTAATAACACAAAACAGAATATTTATGCTCCTCCAGTCTATAATTGAAGAAATATACCTTTCTCAGGCATAAAGAATTTGAGATCTGGTCTATTCTCTAATAAACTATTTGATACTTACATCATTCTTCTGCTGTTCCTGGAGACGGGAGAAGTGAGAGCTCGTAAAGCCTTTTTTTTTCCTCCACGTACTTTCATGCAGCACCTAAGAATATTTCAGTCAAGGAAGGATGACATATAGGATGGCATATGCCATATATTGAGGCTGGGAGTTAGCTCAGTTGGTAGAGCATCTCTCTGCAGTTTCTGAGTTCCCAATCCAATCCCCAGCACCTCAAAAATAGGAGAAGAATGTGGCAATGCACTCCTGAGGCAACCCTGAAACAATCAGCCATTGAAAACTCTGTGAGGGTCACTGTGAATTGGACATGATTCAAAGGCATCTAACAACAACATGCCATATATAGGTACTGTGCTGTATCATTTAGTTCCTTGTAAGTATACTCTTTGATGTTCACATAAAGTATTGCCTAACTGGGCAATTACTACAATTATTTCCTCATCATTAAATAACACATGGCTGCATTTTTTCCCTCAATATGTAATTCTTAATACATGTAAACATTATGAAATGAAAGATAGTTTCTGTTAGATTAATTTTAAGATTCTGTTTACCTAGTTGGGATGAGCATGTTTGTATAATTAGTATTTGTTTCTATTAAGTGTCATAGATGAAGGTGTATATGAAGGATTCTGAGACATTGGTGTCTTGAACATCAGTCATTAACTTTCTTTGCATTCCAATTCGTGAAGGCATTTCAGCCAATGTACAAGGGAAATTCTGTGCCATTATTAACTCATTTTTTATGTGGATAAAAATTATAGTTTATTTTT
>VMDO01022684.1:0-33029 GCA_007922755.1 Pedetes capensis | reverse complement strand
AAACATTATTCATATAGGTTACCCCTTACCCTCCCCTATGCTTCCCCCCTCCCACTCTTCCCATCTAAGTTTCCCATCTAAGTCTTCTCTATCTTTTACTTAGTAGTTTTTTTCTATATGTCCTTGGGTTCCAGTTCTGTTTAAGATAGAAACTTTTCCTGTAGTGGTCTTTGTTTTTATCTTGTTAGAATAATTACATGCGATTTCTAGTCCATTTATATTGACATCACAAATGCCACCTTTCCTGCTCAGGAGTTTTCAGTAGCTACCCAGAGCCTGCAGAACCAAGTCCAGTTCTTCACTTAACATTCAAAGTCCACCCAGTTCCCTTCCACCTTTCAGCGTCTTTATCTGAAGGTTCTCCGCATAGTCTGTACCGGAAGGAGTGGTTGGGCACCTGCCATCCCTGGGTCCGAGGCATGGTACTCTTGCACTTTTACTGGTGGTTTCTCCTGCCAGGGACCCTCCTCTCTCTTTCCCAGTCTTTTTAAATTGGGCCATCCTCTGTGGCTCAGCTCACATGTTTTCTTCTGAGATCTTTGTTTCCCCAAGACCTGACTGGTGTACGTATTGCCCTATCTTTCCTTTATTCTTGCTCATTCTCTCTCCAGGCGACTGAAGGTCGGGGACACTGTCATCCTCCTCTCTGTTTCCCCAACCCAGGCCCAGCCCTGGAATAGAGAATGGCCGGTAGACATTGCCTTGTGGATGGGAATTAACAGCATGGGGTAGAGAAATGGTATAGGCATAGCTGCCTTCTTTGTATTGTTTGCTACCAGAGATATTTACACAAAATCTCCAGCAGCCTTGGGACTCAGATGGAAAACAGCCTCTGCAAGTCAGGCACCGGGGGACCCTTCAACAGTCAGGAACGCTGAAGTGCATTTGGTGGTAGCAGCCCTTGGTAAAAGCTTGGAAGTGTTTGCTTAAGTGAAATGAAAATGGGAGGTGTGCCTGCTTAAATCATCCCTTTCCAGGATGAAAATCAAAACAGCAAAGACCAGAGCACTTGGATGGGTGCCTTTGCAGGTAGCCTTGTGGGTGTGATTAAGGACTGGTTTAACATTTAGAAGAAAAACACAAAAATCAGCTTCTCTGGAGCTGTTGCCTGACCCAGGAGAAGTGAGCGTCCTTAGGAAGGATCCATTTACATTGAAGATCTGTTTGGCAGTGCCTCATCGAAAGAGGTTGATATCAGAAGTTGTTGTTGTTGTTAGGTGCCATTGAGTCAGTGTCTAACCCATAGTGACCCTACGTACAACAGGCGCAACACTACTGTCAGTATTTCTCTGCTATTCATAGGGTTTGCAATGGCAAATTGATTTTTGGGAGTGGGTTCCCAAAAGTTTGCCTCCCAAGCCTGTAGCACCTGGTGTTCCCAGGTGGTCTCGCATCCAAATACTAACCAGGCCCAGCCCTACTTAGCTTCTGAGATCTCACGGGATCGGATGCCACAGGGCTATGGCTGCAGGCTTGATATCAGAAGTAGAAATGTTTTTATTACTTCTGTGTTCTTTCCCCCCATGTTTGTCCCCTTACCTATGGTGTCACCCTGGACAGATTTCGGTGTGGAAAGTAATATTCACACCACCTGCCTCCCAACAACTCTAAGCCAGGTAGCTCATGCCTGTCATCCCAGCGACTTGGGACACAGAGGCAGAGGCAGGGGGATCACAAGTCTGAAGCCAGAGCCAGCCTGCATAGCTCAGTGAGACCCTGACTCAAAAATAAAAAATGGTCTGGTGGTGCCACCAAATGGTAGAGGACTTGCCAGGGATGCATAAGGCCCTGGATTCAAACCCCAGCTACTGCAAATATTAATAACAACAACAATAACGAAACGAAACTGGAGTCCCTGCCCTTATAAAATAGAATCCAGATTGTGTGGTGTGATGTAAAGGGTGGAGATAAAGGAACCTGCTGAGATGCCCATTTTCCCCAGGCTGAGGGGAAATGGTGACCACAGAGAAATTGCAGGACTCCTATGCTGTGCGTGTGCTTGGTTGAAACAGCCTTCGAACCCTCCAATGAGGGAAGGGTCATTCTGAAGAAGGGGTGCCTCAGGCCAGGGCTTTTCAACCTCAGCCATGTTGTCATCTCTCTGGTGGGGTGCCCTGTGTCTTGTAAGCTATTCATCAGCATCCCTGATCTTAACCCACTAGGTTCTAGTGGCATCCCACCCTCCCTAGTCTTGACCATTAAAATTGTCTTGACCAGACACTGCCCAATGTCTCCTGGGGGAGGGATCAAAATCAGTGCCCACTGAGAGCACCTCTGGGTAAGGAGGAGTCAGTGTGGAGGAAGAGTAGCAGTGAGAGGAGGCAGCAGGTGGGAAGGCAAGAACATGTGAGGTCACATAGCATCCTTCCTCCGTGTGCTGCTCCTGGGGTGGAGGGTGTGATTTGAGCTGTGCTGGGATGCGCTGCTGCAGAGATGCACTCAGCTGGGTCAGACCAAGAGGCCTTCCCCACCACGTGGAGGAAAGCACCCTGATTTGCAGCCAGAAGTCTCAGGGTTGCTCCCGGAACTTCTTATGAGCTCAATGACTTGAGGTGCTTAACCTCTTTCAGCCTCAGCGCCCGTCTGGGGAAATGGACTCTCACAGATGGGTCACAAAGACTTCGTGAATGAAGGCCATGGGAAGGTGTCAGTGGGTACCGAGGGGTTGTATCTGCCCAGCGCTTTCTTCTTTCCTAAGTGCTGGCACGTCAAGCTCAGTCTGATTCTGTCTAGTTCTGCTGGTGCTGTTTATCCAGCCTGTGTTACTGCAAAGCCTCCGAATCCTCTGCTCCGACTCCGTTCTCCAGCTTGTAGTCAGACCTGCCTCCCTCCACAGAATGGTGTGAAGGCTTCGCAAATATTTGATCCTGCACTGCCAGCACCGTGGCCTGTTGAGCACCGGAAACATGTCTAGTTCCAGATGAGACATGCTGTTGATGGGAGATGTGCTCTGACTTCAAAGACTGGATACGAGAAAAGGGATAGGAAGTAACTCGTCGGTAATGATTTATATTGATTGCGTATTAAAATGCTAACAGTTTAGACATGCCAGGGAAATAAAATATCTGATTAAAATTAATTTCTTCTCTTTATTTTTACCCCCTTTTTAAAAGTGGCGATGGGAAAGTAAAGGAGTTTTCTCAACCCTCTTGTCTTATCCAAGGAAGTATGTTGGTTCTCAATGAGAGAATCATTTCCTAGTATTAAACTTTGAAGTAGAGTCATCCCCACCTCTATTATCTATAAGGAATGGATTCCAGGACCCTAGTGGTTGCCTAAAACCATGGACAGTACTAAAGTTTAATTTCTAAAAAGTAATAGATTAGTCACAATAACTAGTAATAACAATAGAATTATTTTATCAATATACTATAATAAGAGTTGCCTGCAGTCTTACCACTGTGGCATCTGATCCCGTTAGATCTCAGAAGCTAAGCTGGGTCGGGCCTGGTTAGTACTTGGATGGGAGACTGCCTGGGAACACCAGGTGCTGTAGGATTGGGAGACGGACCCAGCAACCCACTCTCCCCAAAATCAATCAACCATTGAAAACCCTATGTATAGTAGAGAAGCACTAACAATACTGTTTCGCCTGTTGTACATAGGGTTGCTATGAGTCGGACACCGATTCGATGGCACCTAACAACAACAGCAACAGTAATAGGAGTTACTTGAATGTCATCTCTCTCTGTGTTTCAGAATCGTCTCTGTGTCTCTAATTGTGCTGTACTCATCCTTCTTGTGATAATGAGTGATAATACACTGCCTGAATAGTAAGATGAAGTGAGGTGAATGATGTAGGCATCGTGACTTGGCCTTAAGCTGCTGATTAAGGATGACTTGAACATAAGCACCACAATACTCTGAGACTGGATCTGATGACTGAGGCAGCTACTGAGCGATTGACAGGTGTATAGGAAATACTGCATGGGTTCTCTAGACCAAGGAATGATTCGTACACATCTAGAGCTGGATAGAGTGGGACAGCATGAGATTCCCTCATGCTACCCAGAAGGGTGTGCAATTTAAAGTTATGAATTTTTTATTTGTTGAACTTCATATTTAAGATTTTCAAATCTTAGTTTCCATTACCTGCAGAAATACTAAGGGGGCACTACTGCATAATATAAAGAGCAGTCACATACTGCAGGATGTATCCAGAGGATGTAAACTTTCCCAGATGTAAGAACATTCTTTCCTTTTTAGTAGCAAGACCAGAGCATACTAATGTTTGTTAATTCCTTCCCTGCTTCCACTAGATTTGTAGATATCAAAACAAAGAGCCAGTTGTGTCTGCCGTATCCCTAGGATTTAAGTGGGGAGCAGCTAATATTCACTCAATTGATTTTAATCTTAATATCACATCCTCTCACATCATTCCAGTTTGGTCATATTTTGGATGTCATTGGATCTTCCTGGCTCCTTGGAGTCACACTGATGTCACCTCCCAGTGCTTTGTAAATGCCACGAGGCCCGTGCTCAATGCAAACTACGCCTTGGATTTGCTTTTCACATGACAGAGACAAATGGTGTGTCCCCACTGTAGAGCTGAGGGAAAAAGAGGGGAGGGGAAGTACTAGAGGCCCTGAAGATGGCACTGCCCTTGATCTGTGACATTACAGTACTTTGGAGACCAAAAGGACATGTTTCCTGCAGCCAGAGAATTGGACTTCATGGCAAGATCAAGGTGAACCAAGTTGGCAGGAATGACCCTCAGGGCCTCTAGAACACAGTGAACTCTGAGTTTTCAAGGCTTTTCCACGCATAGTGCATGTGGCTTTTACTTTTTAGGTATACATGATTAGTTTTTAAATGGTGGCTCCTAGGCTAAGTGCCATTCTCCAACTGAAAAGAGAAACCAGGTGTGCCAGGTTGACAGCCTTAGGACCATCTATAGGAGGAGGATGCGTGGGCCCTGATGTACAAAGACCCATACACAGGTGGCTCCAGACCCAGCAGGAGGTGTCAAAAACCTCTTGTGTATTCTTTCACATGGAGCACAGAATGGAGAGAAAATGACGGAATATGGACTTGGTGAGTGATCCCCAGCTCACCCAAGGGTATCTGAAAGGCACAACTTGGCTGCAGGATGGACTCAAGGCTCCTTGCAGATTTTGCTTCTCATATCACAGATGTTGGACAGCTAGGCAGCTCTTCTAGGCTTTTGTTTTAAAAACGCTCATGGACCCAATCCTACTGTTACCACCAGGTACCTGGTGGCACCTTGATTCATCCACTTATTCAACAGACACTCATGCATTGCTGACCATGTGCCTGGGTATACATGGAATACAAAGCTGTCATGGGTATTGGCCAATTGTGGATAGAAATCTAGCATGGGAGGCAGTCTTTAAGCAAGTAATTGATCAAATAATTATCTAATTTGGGGATTTGATGAGTGCCGTAAAGGGAATGGGCTGAGATTTAGCTCAGTTGGTAGAGCGCTGCGCTGCAGTCTCTGAGGTCCCGAGTTCAGTTCCCAGCACCACAGAAAAGTGGGAGAAGGATGTGGCAATCCACTCCCGAGGCAATCCTGAAACAATTAGCCATTGAAAACCCTGTGAGGGTTGCTATGAATCAGACACGACTGATGGCACCTAACAACAATGACAATGAAGGAAATGACCACACGTGGTGATAGATGCCATGGGGTGGGGCTTCATAGGCACAGGACAGTCTGAGAGGAGTTCTCTGAGTTGAGAGCATTCCAAATATAGACTAAGGATGAGAACGATCCAGGCAAGCAAAGATCCGGGCAATCAGCATTCCTGGCATCAAAAACACACTTGCAAAGACTGCGAGGCCTATCTCAGAAGCGAAAGGGCTGGTGTGACTGAAGCAGCGCAGAACTGAAGGGAGAAAGGCTGGTAAGGAGGTTTGAGGGGTTGTGAGAGGTCAAACCAGCCAGGTCCCTTTGGGTAAGATAAACTTGTTGTTGTT
Organism: Pedetes capensis; assembly: GCA_007922755.1. Lineage (NCBI taxonomy): Eukaryota > Metazoa > Chordata > Mammalia > Rodentia > Pedetidae > Pedetes > Pedetes capensis. The sequence goes on along the minus strand of VMDO01022684.1, from coordinate 27,089 downwards.
GTTGTTAGGTACCGTTGAGTCAGTATCTGACTCATAGCGACCCTACATACAACAGGGGAAACACTATTGTCAGTGCTTTTGTACTGTTCATAGGGTTTTCAATGGCGGATTGTTTTGGGGGAGTGGGTTGCCTAGTCCCAAGCCTATAGCACCTGGCGTTCCCAAGCGGTCTCCCATCCAAGTATAACCAGGCCCAACCCTGCTTAGCCTCTGAAATCTGATAGGATCGGGTACCACAGGGCTACAGCTGTAGGCAAGACAAACTTAGGGGGATTTATTTCAAGAGCTGATGGAAAACATTGAATAATTTCAACTGGAATTTGAGTTAGGTGACTAATGTAGCAGGCATTTGCGTGGGATGGCTTTGGTTCTTATGTAGTGGCAGGAGAAATTAATAGAAGTTGATGGATCAGGAGCATGTTTTAGACGTGAAAATTGCAAATTTCAGGATTGCATACCAGACATAATGAGCAGCATGAGTGGGGGGATCGAGAAGGACTCTCCCAAGTGTCTGGTGAGAGCAGTGGAGTTCATGGTGTTGCCCTTGATGGAGGTGGGGAAGATATAGACAGGTGCAGATTTGGAGAGGGAATGAAGACTGGACATCTGTGACATGGGTGAATCTATGTAGTGGATCTTTCCATTGTGTATCTGAATCTAGAGCTCAAGGGAGCAGCCAGGGCTAGAGGCACAGATGTGGAGTTGTCAGCCTGGACTGGTCATTGTAAGCATGGGATATCTCACCTAGAGAGGGAAGGAAAAGGTGGATTCCACACTAAGTTCTGTCACAATCTCAGAATTTGCCATTCAGGAAAGTGGAGGTTTGAGGAGAAAAAAGATATATGAAATAAATATCTCACAGATTAGAGAGTGAGTTTAATAGAGACAGGTAGGAGCAGGTCTGAGTGGTACTGCCCATTTAAATCAGAAATAGCTATAGGGAACAAATATTCCCAGCCAACAGGATTTCCTACTTCACTTGGCTTCATGGGTAAAGTTGTGGGGAACGATTATGGTGGTATTCATCTGTGGAATTGGGTTTTTCCAGGAATGAAGGAGGCCAAAGGAGGGGGGAGTGCTTACAGAGATTCTAATAATGAACCATGACGTCTATGCTGAACAAGAGAGAATACAAAGGACATCCAGACCTGGATGGATCATGCAGAGTGATGCTCATGATGCCAGGGAAGAATGTGTGCAGTGGGGAGTTGCAGAGGGACCAAAGGTGTGAATATTAATGTTTGAAATTTTGGATGTTGTGCTGCTTTGGTTGATAACAAGTTCTAGAATATGGTTTCAGATAGGCTGTTTTTTATCATGGGACTGGAGTATAGAAGAGGAAGAATGTAAGAATGTGAGGTGATAACCAAAGAGTGGGGCTGGGATTTAACTCAGTTGGTAGAGCGCTGCTCTGCAGTCTCTGAGGTCCCGAGTTCGATTCCCAGCACTGCAAAAATGGGAGAAGGACCTGGCAATCCACTCCCAAGGTAATCCCAATACAGTCAGCCATTGAAAACCCTGTGAGGGTCACTATGAGTCGGACTCGACTCGACGGCACCTAACAACAACAACAACAACCAAATAATGAGAAGAAGTGACCAGGAGTTGCTGGATGATAGTGACAAGGACAGGAAAGGACAGTGATCCATGAAGGATCAGGGTCTTCCTAAGAGAGAAGGGTGGTAAGATCTGGCAGGGGCAACCTGAAGCTAGGAGAGTAGAGGCCATTTCCTAGTGGTAGGTGCATGCATTGAGAGGGGGAATGGTCTTTTCTTTGGGAAAGCAGTGACTTGGGGTCAGCTATAAGATCAGGAGGTAGAATGAGGTGAAGTGTTGAACATAATGAGCAATCTGCTGGTCACACTGTAGAAGTTCCGCAGAATGCCATGGATGGGCTTGAGAGAAAGGGATGGGCCAGGGCTTTATGTGATCGTACTTTGTGTGATAATGAATGTCCAGGGAGACTGTTGTCAGGTACTGAGATAGTCAGCCACTGATTCATTCAATAAGTGGTTAATGATCAGTTCCTATAGGCAAGGTTTCATGCTAGTAACAGACAAAACAGCAGTGGACAAAAATGTCCTTATGACTTTTTTGGTGTGGTGGGAAAGAGAGATAGTAAAACAGACTCATCATCAATAGAGTGTCCTGTAGCAAAGAATGGGTTTTCTACAGAAAGCACTACTCAGATTTGAGCTACAGGTTTCGAGTAAGTAAATCAGTGCCCCTCACCTCCCTTAGCTTGGATTTAGCTCAGTTGGTAGAGCACTGTTCTGCAGTCTCTGAGGTCCCAAGTTCGATTCCCAGCACCACAAAAATGGGAGAAGGGCGTGGCAACCCACTCCCCAGGCAATCCTGAAACAATCTGCCATTGCAAACCCTATGAGGGTTGCTATGAGTCGGACACGGCTCAATGGCACCTAACGACAACAATACCTCCCTTACTTTTCTTTTCCCCTGTGTACGATGCAGAGAAGGAAGCCTCAGTGAGTGGGCTTGGTGCTGTTCAGTTGTGAATCAAACGTGGGAGGAAATCTTTAAGGGTAGTTGATGTGGGTCATGAGAGCCTCCTCTGGTATGTATGATGCTTTTGTTTGATTAGAAAAAGATGCTTTTCCTAGAAACACTTCTCCCCTCTGTTAAAAAGCTGATGTGACAGATGCAGCCTGTAGAGTATAGGATGAGAAGGGCTGTCCCTAGTGCCACAGCACGTCCCTGTACTGGGAAGGTGACAGGCGCAGGGTTGGGAGGCCTCAATTGTGTCGAGAAGCCTGCAATGAAGCACTTAGTGAATGACTAGTACTAACTAGTACTAACTAGTACTAGTTACAAAGCACTAGTAATGAAGCACTTAGCGTCGTTGCAGCCTTCTCAAACATCAGTGCCTGCACGCCTACCTGGGGGCTTATTAAAATGCTGATCTGATTCAGTGGTGCTGGAGTAAGGCTTGAGGTTCTACATTTCTTGCCACATCTCAACACATGCCAGTGCTATTGGTTCAACAGAGATAGGCAAGTGTGAACCTTCCTTTCTCTTAGATCCAGGTCACAAGACAATACTGTTGCTGTTGTTGGGTGCTATCAAGTCAGGTCTGATTCCTAGCAACCCTACATACCACAGAACAGAACACTCCCTGACACTGCGCCATGCCCAGCACTGTTGTCAGTGCTTCTCTGCTATTTATGGGGTTTTTGATGGCTGAGTATTTCAGGAGTGGGCTACTGGATCCTTCTCCCAAGCCTATAGCACCCAGTATTCTCAGGCAGTCTCCCATCCAAGTACTAAAACAGGCCTGACTCTGCTTAGCTTCCGAGATCAGATGGGATGAGATGCCAGGGTGATGTGGAGTTTTAGTCTAATGAAGGGAGATTCACTAATGCATAGAAAATGATTAGAAGCCAGTGAAGTATTTAGGGTGGGTGGCCAGCTCCCAATGGAGTCCATAACTGGAAGGGAAGCAGAGCCTCCAGGAACATCCTGGCCAGGGAGGTCCCCCAGAAACACTGAGGGTAGGAGCACAATGTTGGGGTGTGTGGGGATGGTGTGGGTAAAGGCGTGCAGCTATATTGCAAAAAGCTAACAGCTGTTGAGGAGTCATTGACTAAGGACCTATTCCATAAAAGAACCTCAGTGAGGTCCAGCCTACTGCTCTAGTAGGTACTGACTGGGACAGCACCTTGCAAGGAAAGAGGGGTGACATGGTGTGAATGGCAGGGTTCAGTCAATCTTCAGTTAGAATCAGTGTCCTTGACCCTCCAATTTTGATGTGTACCTAGGATCAGCTTGAGTTTCTTAGTGATTCTAAAGGGTTTGGGCCATTGTGTTCCTTGGATTTATTTTTTAATTTCATAGATTTTTATTCTTTTCATCCACAGCCCATATACATTGAACACCTGTGAAATGCCATATCTAACATGCACCACGAGATGTCAAGGACAGCCTCGGGTGCTGGTCAGAGATGGATGGAGCAGGAATTTGGAATGTGGTTTTCCTGACTGGAATCTGTCAAATAGGAGCCAAACACCCCTAGAGGCTTTATTCCCAATTAGGATACTACCGAGGTTGACTCATAACACCTACCATGTAAACTAAAACTAGTATGCATATACTATATGATCTGTGACAAGACACTTTGGATTGTAAACAATATAACAAGATGTAACAATGTAGGCTTTTAAGTCGTTTTTAAATTATAAAAGCAATGCATGCTTCTTGTATAAAACTTGGGAAAATACCAGGAGCGCCAAAATTATGTGCACATTTTAAGAGATGCTGTCTATACATTACTTTCTGAAGTTGAATTGAATTGTGATAGCAAGATAATATGATGATGTTGTGGACTGTATTTCTGCTATCACCTCAGAACAAGCATGACACCTTTTTTTTTTTTTTTGTACTGGGGGTTGACCCAGGGCCTGGCACTTGCATGCTTTGCAAGTGCTGGACCACTGAGCTGTACCCCCTGGGCACCCCCCCCCTTTTCTTTTACTTTTATTTTGTTTTATTTTTGAGACGGGGTATCACTAAGTTATGCAGCCTGCCTCTGGTCTTGAACTTGCAATCCTCCTGCCTCGGCCTCCCCAGCCATTGAGACTATAGGTATGCACCATTGGACCTGGCTATGACACCTTCTTAAAACAGCACAGTGGAAAATTTTCATCCCAAGATGTGTATACATTTTTTGGCACTGTCTCGCCATATTAATGTATAATTAATGCAATTAATTAATGCACTTCTCCATGTCTTATGCTCAGTGATAACTTTTGACAAGTAAGCCTTTTTTCTTATGTGTATTTGCCCATCTATGTAACGTTTATGACTTTGAGCTGAAGGATTCTTGTGGTTATATTATTCATTGAGCTTTGAATCCTGCTTTTGTGGATTAACAGATCCACAATAGATCATGATAAACTTTTTTTCTCTTATATTCACAGTGCCACAGTGGCAATGATTTTTCACTTAATATTTTAAAGATAACATTCATTCTTTATAGCTATCTATCTATATCTAAGTTTATTATCTTCAAAATGTTCTTATCTGAAGAGCAGTCATTTTATTTTTTATTTATTTATTTTTTATCCCTTTATTGATAAATGTTGGTGGGGTACAGAGTGATACAGGATTGGAGTTTTCCATTATGCCGCTACCACATCACTTTTGGTTACCCTTTTATCAACTTACAGGTTTATGGAACCTTTTGAGTAATATGTAGTAAAACGCATATGCATATTTGAGTTATGTTCCCTTATTTTTCCCATATGCTTTTGAAGTTGCATTGTTTACATTGAGATTATCCTCTCCCCCTTTATCCCTCTACATTGATTTTTCTCCCCATCCCACCTTCTGATAAATTGTTTTTGACTCATACAGTGACGTTCATAATTATGAATCTAGTAGATGTTGAGGAGGAGGAATCGGCCAGCTTTTCTGAGGAATTGGATGTTGGAGTGGAGGGAGAGCCACCGAGTGATAACTTGGACCCTGGGGTTACCAGGTGGGCAGCTCTCCTTTCACCAGGCAGCAGTGGAGGGGAGCCTGTGAGAGGCTGGCTTTCCTCGCTAATAGATCCACATTTGCACATTTGGGATGTAATTTCCAGCCTACCTCCTATTTCTTCCCTTTTTCTCATGTTGAGTCCTGCGTTGACTTCCTGCAGTAACTTCTGATATAAATTGAGATTTTCCTTAAAATGTGTTTTTAGTGCATGGAGGTGTCATTTAAAAGTCAAATCCATGAAGGAATATTTTTCGCCTGCTGCGTTTAATTTCTAATGCCAGCATTATCACGAATGGCAAACCACGGTGGATTCTGCTTTAAAACTTTGTACAAAGCATGCATGTTGAAATTAACTCCTGCAGATGGAGAGATGAAAGGAGGAAAATAAGTGTTTTTAAAAAGTTGTTTTTTAAAATGTTATTTAAATAGTAATGCCAACCAGCTTCAGTTCCCATCTTCCTGCTTCCCCCTGAAGTCTAAATTTGTTTATAGTATTGCTCCAATTTATAGATGGATAAAATGAAGTTTTATAAAGTTTTATTTAGTTAAATGCAGTAGCTTAATTTGAGCTTGGATATGTCTAAGTACTCAGCCTTCTCCTCTCCTTCCTGTCTCCTATAGGAGTCTTGCATCTCCTCTGGGCAGTTCTTATTCTCTGACGAGCAGAGAATGCAAGGTTTGTTTCCCATGCTTCAGAATGAAAACTTCCCTAGGGGAGACTTTTTTTTTTTTTTTTTTTTTTCAGTCAACATGCTTTGTTCAAAAGGATTTTGCTTTTTTAGTTTTACTTTCTAGTCCGCACCCTCCAGCCCTGTGGTCTTTCATCTGTTTCAAAAGCAACCCATTTAGAAAAGCTCCTCAGAGTGGTTGCAGAAGAAAGCTCATCTTTGACAGGTGAGATTGGCTGCATTAGGTGTTTATTGCTGGCAACTTGCTGAGCACAAACTCCTAAAGGTTGAGAGACTTGCCTCCAGTTAGACTTACTTGACTTATTCCTTCAACAGACAATTATCAGGCATCTGCAGGTGACAGGCAGTTTGCAAAGGCAGAGAATGCAAGGGGAATCTAATGGAGTGGGAAAAACCTGAATCTATGTTTTGGTGAATCCAAGGCTGGTAGGGAAAAGAGAAAGTTCAACTAGACCACTGTCACAGGCTGTGACAGAGAGAAGGATGTATTGGGAATGCTATGGGGCAGCTGACTCCGACCTTTTTGGCACCAGTGACTAGTTTTGTGGAAGATGATTTTTCCATGAATGGGGACAGGAGGGGTTCAGGATGATTCAAATGTATTCCATTTGTTGTATAAATATAGATGAAGCTTCACAGGCTCACCCACTGTTCATACTAGTACGGTTCCACAGCCTGGGATGGTGGGGACCCTTGCAGAAGGGGATATCCAAACCAGCTATTTCATGGACAGCTGTTCTTTGGGAATTTGAAGGCTTATAGCTGTCTGCTGAACATGGCTCTACTGTGCTAGGGAGGTGCTCCATGTGGATTTGCCTGTCCACTTATAGCCATGTGACATCTATGTTAGGGACATGTGGAGATGAGATCTCATCCTCTGTTGGTTTTTAAACTCTAGTATAAGTCATTTGATTTTCTTCATGGGCTTTCTACTCCATTTCGATCAATCTTCTCTCTCTTCTTTTAACACATCATGGTGAGTCTTCTGCCCTATTTTAGGGATAATCTGTCTCTAGGTTGGCTATATGGTTATCTGTTCATTCCTGTCCATTCTCTGCACATTTTTGTTGTTTTTATCCTGTTCTGGATCTATTTCTTCCATGCTGAAGGTGAAAGCTATTAAGAAGACAGTTCCTACTGGGTTGGTGTTAGGTTCTCAACTATGAGGTCCAATCTTATGCAGGTGTAGGTTGAGGCCAAACCAAGCTCCTTTCCTTTGCACTTGCTTTTTCATTCTGCTGCAGGAGCCTTTCCTTGTCCCCTGTGCCTAGAACACAGGAGCCATCTGGTGTGTTGACCACACATGGACCAGATAACACCTTTATCTGACTACCCTCAGTGGTTCATGAAAATCTTAATTATCACATCTTTGGGGCTCCCAGTGATATTCTATGCTGGTCTCTCATTAGAGTGTGCTCTTTGAAGTTAATCTATGTTCTAGTTTTGAAAGCACGACACCCACATAGGGCTTGGTACATAATAGGTGCTAACTAAATGCTCCTTTAAGTAGGTAAGCTCCTTAAGTAGGCAAGTTTGTTTCTTTAACTTTCTATTTTGATAGGCTGCAAGACAGCAGCATTATTTGCTATCTCTTGTGATAGTATGTGGTGGTGAGGGAAGTCATGGATCAGGAGATCTTTCAGGATCTATGAGATACTCTCTCTCTTTTGCAGTTTGCATCCATTTACCATGCCAGGGACTCAGCCCTACCTCTTTGCTCTTCCTTTCAGAAAGTATTATGAGGGAGGCCGAGGACTTCATGCTCTGGACAGAGACACGGCGCTGGGATTAGGGATTGCCACTTCTGAGAGGATGCTGGGAATCTGCAGAGGGAGACGGAAATTCCTGGCTGCCTCTTTGACTCTGCTCTGCATTCCAGCTATCACCTGGATTTACTTGTTTGCTGGGAGCTTCGAAGGTAAGAACAGAAGCCAGCGAGGGAGGGAAAGACTGGAATACTGGCTGCCACAGAGTCCTAGAAAGAGCCTTGAGGTCATCTGATCACAAGTGGTCATCGGGTAGAATATTGGAATATCGATGCCTCGCTAGAAGTGAACTTTCTAGGGTCACAAGGTAGTTGGAGGAAGCCAGCAAGGGGAGGAGACAAAGAGAAAAGCAAGAGCCAAACAAGGTGCCCCTTGATGGGATGGTGTGGTGGTGGGGCCACAGACATCTAAAACCTGTTTGGTCAAGTGGATCACTATGTCGGTAATGGGGAAAAGTTGAGCCTTTGAGAATTACTTAGCTATTCCTGGAACCAGAAGCTTCATTCATTAACACACATTCTTTTGCTTGTTCACACATTCAATGTTTTGTCGTTTGACATCCCCATTAAACCTAGTGCTGAGAATATGATGGTAATAGGTCTGGGCATTCACCGTCTAGTGGAGGAGACAGGTGGGTTAAAAAACGATCACTGTGCATGGCGGTGCATGCTGTAATAGAGGAGGCAAGGTGCTGGGGGAGAGGTTCGTGGGAGCTGTCAGGCCCAGGTTGGGGATGAAAGATGATCCGTCATGCTGAGGGCTTACCAGAGGGATGCAGCAAAACCATTGCCCTCCCAAAACAAATAAACACAAATGATAATCCCTGCCACTTCCCAGAAATAAGTGGTTTTTCTAGCCAGCAATTGCAAATGTGGTGCAGTGTCTGGTGTATCAGAGATGATGTCCCCAGCTCCAGGGAGGGAAGGGACGGAAGTAGGGAAGGAAGCACATACTTTCTTGTTATTTATACCCCACACTTGAATTAAAAAAAAAAAAAACTTGCAGGAAAATCTGTCTCAAAGAAGTCACTACTGTGTTTTTAAACATTTCCTTTATGCATAATTTTATTGACAGCTCAAGGCTACCTTTTAATTAGGAGCTCCACTTCACTTTCTGAGATTTGCCTTGAATTAGCTAGGCTGAATATAAACAAGGTGGAATTATGCGTAGGAGGGAGGGCTCCTGGGCCCCAGATCAATGTGACACCTCTGTCACTGTTCCCATTTCTTAGCTGCACCCCAGGACTGGTCTGAACCTTTATCTAAGCAGCTAGATAGAGTAGATTGTACCCTGGCAGTGGGAGATAAAATTTCTGCAGGGGGATCAGAGGGAGGAAGGTGAGTTGATGATGATTCTAGAAGAGATATAAAGAAACTTTCTTCGGAGATGACTGGGAAGGAGCCCTTCTAAAAGAAGGCAACCTCCCTGCCCCCACTGCTAGTAAAGCCTCAGAAGTGAAAACATGGATTTAGGGCACTCTGACCAAACTGGTGATGATAATAACAGCATAACAATAACAATGAAAATGGGGATATTGACAATGTAAACAGCTAGTACTGTGACTGTTTCTTTGCTCCAGATGAAATCTTCACAATGACCCTACAGAGTAAGTGCAAGAATACCCCTGCAAGGGGACTTTTGGCAAGGGTTTTGACAAGGCGTCACATGGTCTTTCTGCTGGGAAGTTGTACAATTCTGATTTGCACTCAGTGGCAGAAATCCAGTCAAAACTGATTTTGGCAAAAAGAGGATTTGGCGGTGAGTGTAATTAGTTCAGAGATAGTTAGGCTTCAGGCAGAGTTGGATCCAGGAGCTCAGCTAATGTTTTTGTAACTAGGTCTCTCTCTGTCCCTTGGTTTGACTTTTCTTTGCCTTGTCTTCCCTTGGTGGCTTTTCCTACAAAGAGGAAGTCTGGGGCTTACATTTTATCCTCCCCAATCCCAGAAGAAAGAGGATTGACTCTTTTCCCTAATTCCCCATGATGCCTCTGATTGGATTGCCTATGGTTACTCATCCTGAAACTGATTACTGTGGTAGGGAGAGGCTGGTGAGTTTGAGCTAGTACTTTTTTTTTAACCCTGAGCCCTGCCATATGCATTTCTGGTCACATGATGGTGGGGAGTTGCCTAAAACACAGAGTAAAATTAAGGGAGGGGTGGCCCATTTCCCAGAGAGGAGAGACCAGGGGTTGATCTAGGTTGTAGGGTGTTCAGAGCTGGCTGTTTATGGATTGGGATCAGTTTGGAGACCTCTTGGAAGCATCCTGTTACATAGCCCAGGCCTGGCTATGGAGTGACTGCAGTCCTTGACTCTGAGTGATTTTACGAGACTGCCAGAGACATTATGGGGAATGAGAGGGTCAAGAAAAGGCTTGAGATCACACTCGCAGATGTGTTGGATGCTCTCTCTCTCGACATGATACTTAAGAATAGACTCCACTAGGGACCATATCACAGACTGCATTAAGTGGGACTGAGCGATGTGGGCACAGCAGCCAGTGTGTCTAGCTAGAATGACACAGGTTTCTGGTTTCTCTTACCAGTCATCCATTGGTCCCCAGTTGGCTGCTGCTTTATTTCTGGGCTGTACACTGTAAGAAGGATCTAGACAAGGCAGTGGCTTAGGGAGATGTAGGTAAATGACACCACCAGTTCAAACTTGGTTACCTAAGAAACAGTAGAAAGAACTGGGCTTGTTTACCGTGGAGACACAGAGGCCCAGGGTGCACAAGATCAGCTTCAGCAAACAGTCAGGAGGGCTGTCACCTGAACGAGAGAGGTGGATGCTCTGCAAAGCTGCAAGCAGCTGCCCAGGAAGGTATGAAATGTTCTGCACGAGAGATACACGTACAGAAGTCCAGTGTCCTGGAAGGGAGTTGAGAAGTAAGGACCAATGGACGCAATGACCTGTGTGGCCCAACCCAGAGATCCTGAGACTCCATGAAGGCTGAGTGGTCAACACGAGATAAAGCCATCACCGGGTTGTTCATGCTGCCAGGTGCCGCAGACACCAGTGCCTTTCCACGAGAACCTCCGGAGATGTTCTTCCCTTGGGAGTTAAACATCATGACACTGTAGTCTGTTCATTGACATACTCAGAGTTTTGGGCTTAATAGCAGGTGAAGCCATAACTAAGGGACAGAATCGCCCTCTGAATTCATAGAGATACCCTTTGCGCATTTTGTGGGCATATTTGTTTTTCAACCCTGTTTAATATCAGTGGGGCTCCAGAGAACACTGCTGCAAATTCCATCCGAGAGGCGAGTGCTCTCAGGGCTAAGGTTTAGCAATTTGATTAGGTGGAGCAGCGCAGTAGAGCGAGAACACCAACACTGGGCAAGGGTAGACGTTGCCGGCTCTAAGATCAGCTCAGCCAGAGTAGCTGTGGGGTTTAGAGCACGGTTGCTCTTCTTTCTCAGCCTCAGTCTTCTCCAGTGGGAAAGGAGGTTGTCAGAATGAAGCCAACCTACATACACGCTTGCACTGTAGGTGTGGGTTTATGAGTCCAAGCGCCTGACGTCAGTGAATTAGAAGCAACTAGAATTTTCCCTCATTATTCCAGGAGTATAGCAGGAAGAGAGGGGGGGCTTCTTGTGAGTGTGGAACCAGGATCATTGCGTAAAAGTGATGGGGAGACAGGCATTGACCTGCCGTGAGAAAAATCGCCTGTTCTAACCATGAGATTGTTGGATCCGGGGCCCATCTGGGAAAGAGATGAGGCCCCTATTCCTGTAGCCATTTTTTGGGCCAGATAACCATGGGAGAAGGATGCTACCTGGAATGCTTTATGCGCTACGTTAACCCCTGAATTCCAGCCTTTCTTGATCTATGGTGTCAGCGAACACCATCTACAACTATACTGGGGTGTCATTCTCTTCTCCTCCTCCCTTGCTCCCTTCGGCTGCTTGGATGCCACATCCTGTTACCTCTGGGGTTGGCCTGTTGCGGCTGGGTCTTTTGTTTCCGTCTCTCTTGCTGTGGCCCTGGCTTGGCCAGTCCTCAACTTGGGCCAGGACTAATGCAGCTGCTTGCGCTCTCCCGAGTCTCCTCTCTGCCCCAGCGAGTGGCCAGAGCCCCATCACAGCGCTGTTCTGCTCCTGGTCTTTTTGCTCCTGGTCTGACTCCTCCCATCTCCCCATCCTGTGGAGCCTGGCCTGCACTGCTCCTGGGGCCTCTGTCCCTCCTTCCCCCAAGACCCTTCATGTCCTTTCCTCTTCCCTTCCTGTTCTTCACCCTGCTGTCTTCAGTCCCTCTGCCTCAGCTGAAACATGACTGCTCCTGGCCTTTCATTAGACCGGCTGCTTCCGCCCGGTGTCTCCCAACTCCCTCAGCTTCCCCGTCAGACTCACAGCGCTTTGTCTGTCTTCGTAATCACCTGGCTTCACGACTGCCCTGCTGGCACTAGGAGGGAAGGAGCCATTCTCTTCTTTTCTTCTTCTGTCTTCAGCACCTCTAGCAGTGCCCGGAGAGGAGCAGGTCCCCAGATGTTTGTGGAGTGGATGAATGGGCGGTCACATCTGCCCCCCTCTGGCTTTGAGGACCAGCAGCACTCCTCATTGCCTCTTGGATGAACTCTGGACTCCTCACTCTGACTCTGAGTCCTTCATAGCCATTTTCCCCCAACCTATTGATTATCTCTTCACTCAGGTTGTGGGGCGTCCACTGTTCACTGCAGGGATTCTTCCCTCTTCCTTGAGGGGAACAGGAGCCACTGGTTGGTAAGAGCCCCTGGGGACAATGCCCATCTGTGATATTGAGACCCCAGGCCATGGCTCTTGAACCTTCTCCTTCCTTTGGTTCGTGATGTTGATTCTTGGACTGGAGTAATTCTGTCCAATTATATCTCCATTTGAATTTGCATCCTGCCTGTTATTTTCCACCACAGTCACCTTTTCTCATGGGTCTGGTGCTTTTATTGGTGGACTGTGCCTCTTTCTTTTCTCTCCGTCAAGGACAGGTGTTCAGCTGTTATGCAGTTGCCCTATGTGGAAGAAGGGGGCTTTTAAACCATTGAGAAAGGTGTTCACAGGTGCGTTTACATTTGCTGCCCTGTGGTAACTCATAATCAGCTCCATGGGGAAGCTTCCCGAGGCCAGGAAGACAGGCCAGGGAAGGTGTGGGTGTTATGTCAAAGCAGATGTCTTCAGAATTCAAGTTCTGGACATTTAAAACCAGTGCCATGAGCGAGCGCAGTAGATGAATTTCCAAACTGACTTCAGCCTGCATGCACGATTTGTTCTTACGAAAGCCTTGGTTTGCTGGTCATTCTGTTCTGATCAGCACTGGCTCCTCCTGAAATGAACGTGCCTGGGAGTCATCACTATGAATCTCAACAGAAAGGCAAAGGGTCTGACATTTGACCATTTTGCCGAATTGGAATGAGTTCTAAATTAAAGCTTTTTACCTGTTTAGCTGGGGCTGGGATTTAGCTCAGTTGGTAGAGCACTGCGCTGCAGTCTCTGAGGTCCCCAGTTCAATTCCCAGCACCGCAAAAATGGGAGAAGGGCCTGGCAATCCACTCCCAAGGCAATCCTGAAACAGTCAGCCGTTGAAAACCCTATGAGGGTCGCTATGAGTTGAATACCGACTCGACGGCACCTAACAACAACTTGTTTAGCTATTGTAAGGGGTCTCGGGACACGTGCACGGTAGAATAGGGGAGATAGAGAGTACTTTATCCGGAGAGGGCTTGTCCAAACATGACCGATTCTCCAGCTTCATATGCACTGTCCCAATGTCTTGACCCAGAGAATGTGCTGGAAGGTTCATGAACTCACTGTTCAAGGCACTAGTGAATAATTTGCTAAGGTTTCAGTAGCCCCTGAGGCTGGCTATGTGGCAGCTTTTGTGGCAGCAAAGCCTGTTTTGGCCTTCCTGCCAATAGCCCAAGTGTATTACCTTATAAGGAAATTATGGAATATAAGAGCACAACATGCTAAATGTAAAATAAGATGGAAAGTGTAATATAGATATTATATTGATTTTTTTTAATGGATCAAAAAGGAAGAGCTTTTCTAGCCAGTGCTTAATAGATATTGGGGCTGAGCTTGAGCAAAACCTTACAAAAAGTGCGAATGTGAATGTGAGAGAGGCGGCATTGAATGGCTTCCAGGCCACGTGGTACATAGTGGGGCTGCAGGTGCCTGCAGTTCTTACCTTTGGGCCATGAAAAGAGTCTCATGAAGGTCTTGGTATCTGGAAGGATAGTTGAGTATCTCGATTTAACTGGTTGTGAGGTGGTTGCTAAGATGATCTGTGCATCTGATACCCAGCCTTCTTCACTCTTAAAATAGTATTGGAAAAATGACCCTGATATATCAGTTGACTGCATCTCCTGGAAGAGCCTCAGACCAGGAGTCAGGAAACCAGGTTTCTCTGAATCTCAGTACCTGCCTTGTCCAGATATTGCCCTGTATTCATGGGTTCAGTTACCCTAGTCAACTGTGATCTGAAAATTTTAAATGGAAAATTCTAAAAATCATAAATTTTATAGTGTGCCTCATTCTGAATAGTGAAATAGAATCTTGCACTCTGTTCTATCCTACCTAGGATATGAATAATCTTTTTGTTCAGCGTATCCATGCTGTATACACTACCCACTCATTAGTCACTTAGTAGTAGTTTTGATTATAAGATTGAAGGTCACAGTATCATAGTGTTTGTGTTCAGGTAACACTTAGTTTAAATAACAGTCCCATAAGCATAGGAATATTGATGCTAATTTGGATAGGCCAAGGAAAAGCCATGAAGTGTTTCCTTTAAGTGAAAAGATGAAAGTTGTCTTTTTAAGGAAAGAAAAGAATCATATGCTGAGGTTGCTAATATCAGGTTGTTAATATCTACAGTTGGGAGAAGGACCCAGCAGCCCACTCCCAAAAATCAATCCACCATTGAAAATCCTATGAATAGCAGAGAAGCACTGACAATAGTGTTTCGCCTGTTGTACATAGGGTCGCTATGATTCGGATACCGACTCGATGGCACCTAACAACAACAACAACAACAACAACAACAACAACATCTACAATAAGAAGGATCTTCCTCCTTCTTTGCCTTGTCCTTCTCTTTTTCCTCCTCCTCCTTCTCTTCCTCCTTTTTTGCAGTACTAGGGGGGCTTATCCCAAAGCCTCTTACATACTTTGTACCCCAAGCCCCTTTAAACATTTTTTTTTTACCTTGAGATAGGGTCTCTCTATGTTACACAGGCTGGCTATGGCCTCAAACTTGCAATCCTCTTGCCTCTGCCTCCCGAATTACTGGGATTACAGGCATGCACCTCTGTGCGTGGCAGAAGGAATCTTCTGTCCTTGAAATTGTAATGAAAAATTGTAATAAAAATTGTAATGAAAAAGGCATGTTAGATTTGCTGTTGGACTTTAAACTGCAAAAGTTTGGGCCACAATGTGTGATAAGTGCTTAGTTAAGATGGAAAAGGCATAAAATGTATGTATGTATGTATGTATGTATGTATGTATGCATGCATACATGTATGTATGTATGTTTGTATGTATAGGAACAAGCAGTATATGTAAGGTTCAATACTCTGCCATTTTAGGCATTCCCTGGGGGCCTTGGAACGTTTCCCTGCCTGATCAGGGGGAATGTTCCTTAGGTTTCCTGTGACTGCTGTAACAAAATCACCACAAATTCGTGTCTTAGAGAAAACTCACTCATAGCTGGATATGGTGGCACAGGCCTGTAATCCCAGTGACTTGGGAGGCTGAGGCAAAAGGATTCCGAGTTTGAGGCCAGAGGCAGCCTGTGTAACTTAGACACTATCTCAAAGTAAAAAAATTTAAAAGGGGCTGGGAGTGCAGCCTGCTGGTAGAGCACTTACAAAGTATGTATATCCCTGAGTTCAACCCCAAGGTACTGCTGACAATAAATAAAAATAGAAAATTCACTCTTTTTGTTAGAGGTCAAAAGTCCAGAATCATTCTCACTAGATGGAAGCCACAATGTTGGTGGTGCTGGTTCCTCCTGGAGGCCCCAGGGAAGCTGCCATCTCCTGACATTTTTAAGCTTCTAGCAGCTGCCCTCTGTCCTGGCTTGTGGCCCCTTCCTCATCTCCAAGGCCAGCAGAGTAACATATCTCTGATCTCTGACTTGGATCCCTGCTTGTGTCTGCAACTCTCTTTTGACTGTGACTCTCCTGCACGTTCTTATAAAGATCCTTACAATTACATTGGGCAAATAGCAAAATATGTGCTATTTCTCTTCCTTCCTCCCATTACCCTTTCTTATTGCCCCCTTTCCCCTCTTTAGTCCTTTTTCTCCCCTTGTATAGTCCCCCTGTCCTCCTCCTCCTTTCAGGACCTGTATATAAAAATATTGAATAGTACTGAAATCTAACACCCACATATGAGAGAAAGTGTGATGTTTGCCTGTGTCTGGCTTATTTCACTTAAAATGTTGATTTCTCGTTCCATCCACTTTCCAGCAAATGCCATAATTTTGTCTTTCTTTATATCTGAATAATACCCCATGGTATGTATATACCACATTTTCCTTGCTCATTTGTTGATGGACACCTAGGTTAACTCCATGTCTTGGCTATTATGAATTACTCTGTGATAAACATGAACGAGCAGGTATGTCTATGGTGAGTTGACCTGTGTGGGGCACATGCCTCCCAGTCCAGCCTGGATGTTCAGATGGGCGGTGCTACCACGCACACAGATACTAAACACAATTCACTCGAGACCCTCGGGTGAGGGGTGCATCTCCTGTGGCCCTTGGGACACGGGTGGAGATGGGAGAAAGAAAAAGCCTCTGGTGCTTTTGCCTTCCAGGGGCAAACAACCATGTTGGTAGTTTTGGTGGTCACGAGGAGACAGTTCTTGCTTCGTAGGTGATCAGATGGAGAGCAGGTTCTTTCCTTGTTGATGGTTGTGGTGGGAGAGTGTTCTTTCCTCACCAAAGGTCCAGGCGAGAGAGTGGGAAAGCTGTTTCCTCATCAGTGGTTTGGGCGAGAAGGGGGTCTGTCCTTGTCGGTTGAAGGTCCGGGCCTAAAAGGAAAAGGGTTGAGCTGCTGCAGTGCACCTCCTTATATAGCTTGCCCATGGAATGGCCTGAGCCAATCAGCTTTGAGTCCAATTGTCCAATAAGGTGTAGGGGATTTGTGATGGGTTTTATACAAATGTCCAACCAAGTTACTTTCATTTTCCCTAGACTTAGCCAGTTTTGGGGTTTTTGCCAATTTCCTCCCAGTTTCTCCCTACAGACCTATATTCCTTCAAATATATAACCAGGAGTGGTATAGGTAGGTCATATAGTAGTTCTATTTTTAGTTTTTTGAGGAACCTCTGTACTGATCTCCATAATGGCTATATCAACCTGCATTCCCACCAGCAGTGTAGGAGGGTTCTTTCCCCCACATTCTTGTCAGCATTTGTTGTTGTTTGCTTTATTGGTGCTGAGGTGAGATGGTATCTCAGGGTAGTTTTGATTTGCATTTCCCGGATTGCTATGGATGTTGAGCATTTTTTCATATATTTATTGGCTGTTTGTATTTCTTCCTTTGAGAACTGTTCAAATTGTTTGCCCATTTTTTTGACTGGATAATTTGCTTTGCTATTTAATTTTTTAAACTCTTTATATATTTTAGAAAGTAATCCCCTGTCTGATGTATGTTGTTGCAGTTAGGTGCCTTGAGTCAGGTCCAAATCATAGCAACCCTCAGTAGGGTTTCCAATGGCTGATTGTTTCTCAGGGTTGCTTCAGGATTGGATTGCCACATGCTTCTCTGTTTTCATGGTGCTGGGGGTCAAACCCAGTCCTCAGAGAGTGCAGCGCCTCACTCTGCCAATTGAGCCAACCCCCAGTTCATCTGATGAATAGCTGGCAATTTTCTTCCCTTTCTGTAGGCTTTCTCTTTGCACTAATTGTCTCCTTTGCTATGCAAAAACTTTTTAATTTCATGCAGTTCTGTTGGCCACTTCTTGCTATTATTTCCTGTGCTGTTGGAGTCCTTGCCTGTGCCTATGTCTTGAAGTGTTTTCCCTATGTTTTCTAGCAATTTCAAAAATCATGTCTTCCATTACGGTCTTGGATTGATTTTGAACTGGTTTTTGTACAATGTGAGAGAGACGGATGTAATTTCAGTCTTCTACATGACGATAGCCAGTTCTCCCAGCACCATTTATTGAAGAGGCTATCTTTTCTTCAATTTACATTGTTGGCACATTTTTCAAACATCAGGTGGCTATAGACATATGATTTTAGTTCTGGATCTTCTATTCCATTAGTCTGCATGTCTGTTTTTGTGCCAGTACCATGCAGTTTTTGTTACTATTGCTCTGTAGTATAATTTGAAATCAGGCATTGTGATACCCCCACATTCCTGTTTATTTTTTATTTATTTATTTGTTTATTTTTGTGGTACCCAAGGGTTGAACCCAGGGCCTTGTGCGTGCTTTGCAAGTGGTGTGCCACTGAGCTGCACCCCAGCAACCCTTTGTAGAATTTTTTATCTTGAGACAAGGTGTTGTTAAGTTATGCAGGCTTCCTCTGGCCTTGAACTGCCAATCATCCTGCCTCTGCCTCTGGAGTAGCTGGGATTACAGGCATGCATCACAGCACCTGACCCTTGCATTGCTCTTTCTGCCCAGGATTACTTTGGTGATTTGGGGTCTTTTGTGCTTGCATCTGAATTTCAAGATTATTTTTTCTGTCTCTGTGAAGAATGTCACTGGAATTCAGGTGGAGATTGCATTGAATCTGTAGGTTGCTTTTGTGATTTTCACATCTAAATTTTTCCAAACCATGAGCACTGGAGGCCATTCCATCTTCTAGTGTCATCTTACATTTCTTTTTTCAGTGTTTTAAAGTTTTCACTGTACAGGTCTTTCACCTCCTTTGTTAGGTTTTTTCTTAGTTATTTTATTCTTTTTGAAACTATTGTGAATGGGATTGTTTTCCTGATTTTTTTCCCAGTCTGTTGTATATTGGTATATGGAAAAGCTATTGATTTCTGTATGCTGATTTTGTATCATGTTGCTGAAAGTGTTTTCAGCTCTAAGAGTTTTGTGGTGGAGTCTTTAGAGTCTTTTAAGTATAGGGTTATATCATTTGCAAATACTGATAATTTGACTTCCTCATTTCCTAGTTGGATGTCTTTTATTTATATCTCTTATTGCTATAGCTAAGAGTTTAGTTAGTATATCAAATAATAGTGGAGAAAGTGGACATCTTTGTTTCATTGCTGATTTTAGAGGAAATACTTTGAGTTTTTCCCCATTTAGTATGATATTGGCTGTAGGTTTTTCATATATTGCCTTTATTATGTTGGGGAGGTGGTTG
Organism: Pedetes capensis; assembly: GCA_007922755.1. Lineage (NCBI taxonomy): Eukaryota > Metazoa > Chordata > Mammalia > Rodentia > Pedetidae > Pedetes > Pedetes capensis. The sequence goes on along the minus strand of VMDO01022684.1, from coordinate 7,838 downwards.
TTGTTCTTTGATGCGTTCAAGTTGGTGTCTGACTCATAGTGACCCTGTGAACAACAGGCAAAACACTATTGTCAGTGCTTCTCTGAAATTCATTGGGTTTTCAATGGCAAATTGATTTTTGGGAGTGGGTTGCCAGGTCCTTCTCCCAACCCTAGAGCACCTGGTGTTCCCAGGCAATCTCCCATCCAAGTACTAACCAGGCCCGATCCTGCTTACCTTCTGAGATCTGATGGGATCAGATACCACAGGGCTATGGCTGCAGGCCTAATGTTGAGGTATGTTCCTTCAATTCTTAGTTTCTTCTAGGGCTTTATTTATTTATTTTTTCTTTCTTTTTTTTTTTTATCATGAAGAGCTGTTGAACTTTGTCAAGGCCTTTTTGTATCTATTGAGATGATTGTGTGACTTCTGACTCTGAGTCTATTTATGTGCTGTATCACATTTATTGACTTGTGTATGTTGAACCACACTTGCATCTCTGGAATGAAACTTGATCATAGAGTATGATTTTTTCAATGTGTTGTTGAAGTCAATTTGCAAGTATTTTAGTAAAGGTTTTTGTATCTGAGTCCATCAGGGAAATTGGTCTGTAGTTTTCTTTTTTTGTTGTGTTCATATGTGATTTTGGTGTCAGGGTAATACTGGCTTCGTAGAATGAGGTTGGTAGTGTTCCCTCCATTTCTATTTTATGGAATAGTTTGAGGACATTCTTTAAAAATTCTTATAGAATTCTTTAAACATTTTTAAAGTTTTGTAGAATTCAGCAGTGATGCCATCTGTTCCTGGGCTTTTCTTTTCTGGAAAACTGTTGTGGCTTCAGTCTTACTGGTCATTGTTTAAGTTGTTTATATCTTCTTGATTTAATTTTGGTAGGTCATATGTGTAGGAATTTATCCATTTTATCTAAATTGTCCAGCTTTTTGGAATGTAAGATTTCTGAATATTCTCTAATGATTCTCCAGGTTTCATTGGTGTCTGGGGTAATGTCCCCTTTTTCATCTCTTATTTTATTAATTTCAGTCGTCTCTCTATTTTAATTAGTTTTGCTAAGGTTTGTTCATCTTGTTTATCTTTTCAAAGAACCCACACATTGTTTCATCAATTCATTGTATTCATCAATTCATTCTTTTAGTCTCCATTTCCTTAATTTCTTCCCTGATATTTATTGTTTCTTTCCATTCACTGATTTTGGTTTTTGCTTGTTCTTGTTTTTCTAAGACCTTGAGGTACATCATTAAGTTATTTATTTGAGTCCTCTGGTTTTTGTAATGTTGGCATTCATCATAAACTTTCTTCTTAGAACTGCCTTTGCTGCATTCCAAAGGTCCCAGTAGGCTATATTTTCATTTTCATTGATTCTAGGAATTTGTAATTTCCTCTCTGATTTCTTCAAGGACCCAGTTATCATTTAAGAGTGTATTGTTCAATCTCCTAGCATTTGTATGATTTCTGTGGCTTCTCTTGTTGTTTATTTGTAGTTTTATTCCATTATGGTCTGATAAGATAGAAGAAATTATTTTGATTTTTCTGTATTTGTTGAGAATTGATCTACTTTAGAGAAAGTCCCATGGGCTGCCAAGAAGAATGTGTATTCTCTAGCTTTTGGATGGAATATTCTGTAGATGTCTATTAGGTCCATTTGATCTATTTTCCTGCTTAGTAAGTTTCTTTGTTGACTTTTTTCTGGATGTTCTTTCTGTTGATGAGAGTCGGGTGTTGAAGTCACCCACTATTATTGTATCTGGACTTTGTTATTGTTGTTGTTAGGTGCCATTGAGTTAGGTCTGACTCATAGTGACCCTCATAGGGTTTTCAGTGGCTGATGGTTTTGGGATTGCTTTTGGAGTGGATTGCCACATCCTTCTCCTGTTTTTGTGCTGCTGGGTATTGAACCTAGGGCCTCATAGAGTATGGAGCAGTGCTCTACCCTGTATCTATACCTATCTGTTTCTTTATGTCCAATAGTGTTTGTTTTACGAAACGGAGTACACCAGTGTTTGGTGCAAACATACTTATAATTGTTGTATATTCTTGATGTATTATTCCCTTTATTAATATGTAGTAACCTTTATCTCTTCTGACTAATTTTAGCTTGAAGTCTACATTGATATAAGGATGTCTGCTCCTGCTTTTTTGGGGGGAGTGGGCTTATATTTGCTTGGTATATCTATTTCCATCCTTTCACTATTAGTCTGTGTGTATCCTTGCCAGTGAGATGTGTTTATTGTAGACAATAAATTGTTTGATCTTGAATTTTAATCTAATCAGCTAGTGTATGTCTTTTAATTGGAGAGTTAAGACTATTTATATTTATGGTTATTATTGAGAGGGGCTTACTGATTTTTATAGTTGTTTTGCATGTTTAAACACCTGGATGGTTCACATATCATTTGTTCTTTTCTTTCTCTTATTTATATTTGGGGTTTGCTGGTTTTTTGAATTAGATGTGATTGATTCTTTCCCTATTATTAGTTCATCTGTATCTCTCATGGATTTTATTCTTTCCTGCACTCTTATAATTGAGATTGCATTTTTTCCTCCTGTATATGTTGTTGTTGTGTAGGATTCCTTTAAATATCTCTTGCATGCCTACTTGGTGATACTGCTTTAGTGTGTGCTTTAGTGTATGCTTATCTTTGAAGGTCTTTATTTCTCCAATTTTGAATAACTTTGCTGGATATAATAATCTTGGTTGGCAGTTATTTATTTTCAGTGCTCGAAATATATCATTCCATGCTTTCCTGGGTCTTTGGGTTTATGCTGAGAAGTTGCATGTTTTTCTGATGGGTTTATTTTGTTAAATGAGTTGTTGTTTTTCTCTTGTTACTTTTAATATTATTTGTTCTGTAATCTTGGCATTTTAACTATAATGTGTTACAGAGAGATTCTTTCCTGGTTGTATCTATTTGGGGTTCTAAATAGTTCTTTTGTTTGGATGGCCACTTATTTCCCCAGATTTTGGAAATTTTCTGCCATAAATTTAGGAATATGCTTTCTGTACTTTTTAAATTTTTTTTTTTTTTTAAATCTCAATTCATTCTTCTACCCCCTTGATTCTTAGATTTGGTCTCTACATCATGTCCCAGAATTCGTGGACGTTGTGGTCATTTTCCTTTACTTTTTTTCTCCTTATTCATATCTGAATGTAGTATTTCCTCAGCCTTGTCTTTCATCACTCAGATTCTTTTTTTTTTTTTTTTTTTTTTTTTTTTTTTTTTTTTTTTTTTTTTTTTACTTGTCTAGTGTACTGATGATGCTTTCTGCTGTGGTTTTTACTTGATTTATTGAGTTCTTCATTTCCAGTCTTTCTGGTTTTCTTCCTTTCAAAATCTCAGTTTCCTTGCTGAATTTATCATGCATTTTGCTGACTTTGTCTTCTTCATTGGTGACTTTCTTATCGAGGTCCTGAACTGATTATATTACTCCTTTCATCTGCTTATTTATATTCTCTTTGAAGTTATTGGTCATTTTTATAAGCATGCTTTGAATTGTTTACCATTTTAACCATATCAGTATCTTTGAATTTAGTAGTTGAAGAATTTTGGTCTTTTGAAGGAGACATTTCACTTTGCTTTTTCATATTTCTTGTGTTTTTGTTTTGTGGTTTGCACATCTGTTGGGATGGGTATCTCATCCAGTTTTATTTAGGGATATTCTTAGTGAGCAAATTTCTCTTGAGAGCTTAATCCCCAGTGCCACTCTGAGAAGACTTTATCAGGTACAATACCCAGTTGAACCAGATACAGGAATATTCTTAAAATCAATTACAGCCAACTATGACACCATCAATGCTCACAGAACAGAAAACGGTGACAGCAATATTGAGTAAGCAATGAAGTTACAAATTATTTCAGGTGCAGATAGAAACAGAATTTACCTGATATAAAAGAGGGAGGCAAGAAATGGGAGAGAGAAAGAAGCAGCAATGGTTAGGTTAAAAAAAAAGAAGAAAGGGAAAGAATGTTAGGAAGTATAGAAAAAAGCAAAAGATGAAAGGAACCTGATTGCACACTAAGGAGAAAACTGTGTAAACAAAATCATAAGAAGAGGAATAAAATGTAAAAGGTCTATGAGAGTTCTTTATTGTTGTTGTTGTTAGGTGCTGTCAAGTTGATATCCAACTCAGAGCGACCCTCATAGGGTTTTCAATGGCTGACTATTTCGGGATTGCCTTGGGAATGGATTGCCAGGCCCTCTTCGCATTTTTGTGGTGCTGGGAATTGAACTCGGGACCTCAGAGACTGCAGTGCAGCACTCTACTAACTGAGCTAAATCCCAGCCTAGAGAGTTCTTTAAGAAAATAAAATGAAGTAAAAATGATACTGAAAGTACAGTAAATAGGAAGAAAAGATTCACACATGGCAAAAGATTTAAAAAAAAAAAACTTGAGAAGAAAAAAGATTAAAAATTCCATTACAAAAAATAGAAATGAGGAAAATAAATTGAAAACTGAAAAAAGAAGAAAAGAAGAAGAAAAAGAAAAAAGAGAGTGGGCTGTGTGGCACAAACTTGTAATCCCAGCCACTTGGGAGGCTGAGACAAGAAAATCGTGAGTCCCAGGCCAGAGTTAGCCTGTGCAACTCTGATTCCATGTATGGAGATAAAAATTAAAAAAACAGCTGAGGATATAACCTAGTTGTCAAGCAACTGCCCAGTCCAAAGCCCTGGGTTCAATCCCCAGCACAGGGAAAAAAAATGACTTAGTACTATTGTTGTTAGGTGCTGTCAAGTCAGGCAGGTATGATTCATAGTGACCCTATGTACAGCAGAATGAACCACTATCCAACACTGTGCCATACACATGATCTTATTTTCTGTTTGAGTCTCTTGTTACAGTCACTGTGTCTCTTCTCACATTGATTTGTGCCACATCAACAAATGGCGGTCCCAGGGTTTTACTCCATTTCTTTCATTAATATTGACTCTTCTTTGAGGAGGCAACTTTCCCCCAGCTGTCCTTTGAATGCCTTCCATCCTGGGGGGCTCATTTTCTAGCACTGTATTTTACAGTGCTTCTCTGCTCTTCCTAGGGCTTCAATAGCTAATTGTTTTGGAAGTGGGCTGCCAGGTCCTTCTCCCTAGTCTTAGTCTGGAAACTTAGCTGAAACCTGTCCACTTGGGGTGGCCCTGCTGGTATCTGAAATACCAGTGGCCTAGTTTTCAGCATCACAGCAACAGGCAAGCCCTCACAGCATGGCAAAGTATTTCCTGTCTGGTGCTACCAGAAATAATACTGATGTGAACATAAAATAACACTGACATGAACAGTGGCTTTTTATGTGTCCTCTAACACTGGAGTCTGTTAGGTGGAGGTGGTGGTCAGCTGAGGTTCTGAGTCTCTTATCTGACACTGGCTCAGGGTTGCTAGTCTCCTCAGTTCCCCTCAGGAGATAGGGCCCTCCCTTCTCCACAGAAGGTGGGGCTACCATCTACGCTGCCCAAGACTCCTGCTGTCTGAACTCTTCAGCATGTTGGCCTCCCACTTTCCCCCTCTCCTTAACTATCTGCCACAGCAGTGTCCCACCCTGTGGTTGTAGCAGGTTACCCCTGGGCTCTCTGCCCCATGAAGAGCTCAGTCTCATTGATTAGTTCCCCTCTTAAGATGGTGCTGGTCATAGCCCTCTGAGATATGGAGCTTGGCGGAATGGATCTCTTCTCCAATGTTGACACCCCTCATCCCCATCAGGAAGAGCCATTGCCTGACCATATCCTGCAGTTGGATCCAAAGGCTTCAAGGAGTGTGGGCTTGTCCTGTGGGACTGCCTGTCTGCTCACCAGGGCTGCCTGGCTTACCTTTTGGGTCCCTCTGATTCTTCTCCCTGGCCAGGGGATCACAGCCGGAGATGGGCTCTGCTTACTCCCTCTTTTTGCACAGCCTCTCCATTCTCTGCAGTCTGAGACCAACCCCTCACCTCCTTTGTGATTTCTGTGCTTTTCTAGTCTTTTGGTCTATTCTTTCCTATCCTGACTCCTTCCTCCGTTTCACCACATCCCACAGAGCCTAGATCTAGTCTGCCATCCTGCACCAGAAGTCAGTGGCATCCACTTTCTTATGTGGATATCTTATCCTTCCACGGAGGGTTAAATTCTTTAATTTTAACATCATATATAAATATCCAACACAGTTTACATTTCAATAAAAAAGCATTGTATTTAGATATATTGGTCTGATCTGTTCAAATTTAGTATCATAAAATTTGTCTATTACAGATGTTTAATATCAGTAACCAATGATAGGTCAAAGCTTTCTGTAAAGAAAGGTGAAGAGCTTCGGCTTCTTTCGGGGGTGGCTTCTTGGTTTTTATGGCAACTTCATCTATTTTGATTTTACATACCAATTTAACAAAAGGAGGGAAGTGGTTTTGTCTAGGGAGACATCTGCATGGTTGAGTAGGTCTTTTAAGTTTAACTGAAAGTTAGCCATTTGTGTGACTACGTTGGAAACTCTAGTTTTAATAGTAAAGCCAAGCGTAACTCCTGACCTATCAGATCTTTCCCAGTATGTATGTAAATGTGCATAGAAATGTGACCAAAAACTTGTAGCTGCGTGTTCACGTCAGTATTATTTCCGGTAGCACCAGACAGGAAACTGCAAAATGTCCATGCGCAATAGAATTAGCAAATAAATAGTGTTGTCTTTATACAGTGACGTACTCTGGAGTGATAAAAATGAAGGCACTTACAGTGTTGACCAAAAGAAAAGGAAACCAGCTCCGACACGCTGTATGATTCCCATGACGTAAAGTTCTAAACCAGCCAAAGTTTAATGTAGGCTTTCACCAGTAGACACTGGGGCAGTGACCAGGAAGTCTTTGGGCTGCCGGTAGTTTACTTTTTAACCTGTGTGGCAATTATATAGGTGTGCCACGTTGTGATAACTCACCAAATGTTTTGCTTGGGATTTGTTCACTTTTCTGTGTCGATTATTCTGTAAAACCTATGTAAATCTAGATAGTTAAGTAGCTGAATTTGAAATGATTTTGTAGCTTTTGCATTTTTTTCTTAGATGAGAAGAACTTGTGTAACCTTTGGGATTTATGAGTCTGTGCCACCGTTTAGCTTTGAAATTCAAATGCCTTTTAAGCATGAAACTTTTCTTTTGGGATTGATGTTTAACACTTCTATTTGAACACATGTCCTTTTTTTTTTTTCTTTCTGGTACATCTTACCTCACTCTGTGAGGGTTTGATCACTACTGACTTCAAGATCTGAAATTTGCCAATTAGTCAATAAACATAGATCTGGATAAAATCCTTGTGCCTGGGAAAGAAAGAAAAGATGTAATTATAGAAGAAATGGAAATCTGCAAAGGAAATGCTCTGTTTAGCTCCATAAGGGGGACAATAGCAACCACTTCATTTATGGTTGTGAGGTTGGCTTTATCTGGCCTGTAGTTGTGTTTGGCCTATCCACTGCTATCCACTGTTCTACTGTTTTTTTGTTTTGTTTTTAAATCTATCTTTTTTTTTTTTTTTTTTTTTTTTTTTTTTTTTTTTTTTTTTTTTTTTTTTTTTTTTTTTTTTTTTTTTTTGGTACTGGTTTGAACCCAGGGCCTGGTGCTTGCATGCTTTGCAAGCGCTGTACCACTGAGCTGCACCCTCAGCCTATTTTTTTTACATTTTGAGACAGGGTCTCACTAAGTTACACAGACTGCGTCTGGTCTCGAACTTGCAATCCTCCTGCCTCCGCCTCCAGAGGTGCTGCAATTATAGGCATGCGCCACCATTCCTGGCTTTTTTAAAACGATTTTTAAATTCTTTGTTAGTGGTTAAATATTGGGAGATTGTCAGTAAACCCCAGGCTTTCTGACTTTCAGGAAAAGTAAAAAAAAAGAAAAG
>VMDO01022683.1:0-33031 GCA_007922755.1 Pedetes capensis | reverse complement strand
GGCTGGGGAAGGCAGAACTTCTAACTCCAGACAGATAGGCCCTGCCACGTGAAACCAAGAGCACTCAGAGGGAGGGGGCTCTGTTCCTGCACTGGACCAGAAACCCACCCTGGCCTTCCTCAGACCCCCACTCCTCCAACACACACACAAGGCCACACAGGCCTGGAGATTGTTGCCATGGCAGCAGCTGCCCAGGGCTAGCTGCTCCCCTGCTTTCTGCAAATCTACCTTGCCTGCCAGGTCTTGGATACCTTCAGCTCCTGCTTCCCAAAAAAGGTCTGTGCTGCCTGCCGTGGCTGTGTGGAAACATGGTTGTGGCTCACTTTCCTGGGAACAGGTTTTACTTGGAGAAGACCCCCATACTCCAGTGGCTATATAAGAAATTATTATGACTACCTTTTATTGAATGCCCAAAATATGAATATCAATCAGCCTCCATACAGACCCCCTGTATCATGTTTTGAAAAAATCTAGAGGGTGAGACATGAGGAGCAAGGCCTTCCTGAATTCTACAGGCTAGTCATAGAGTCTGTAAGGAATAGCTGGGAGGCCACAGACATGGGTTCTAGAGCCTAATTCTTTTCTGGTTTGTTAGACGAACTTAGTGGTTTATTTAATCTCTGTTTGTTTCTGCTTATTTATTGGTAAATGAGGTTAAAAACAGCTGTGAAGAATTATGTTCTTGGACAGGCACATACTTAGCACCAAAAGAGAGAGAGAGAGAGAGAGAGAGAGAGAGGAGAAAAGAAAAAAGAAAAAATCATCAGCCACCATGGCACATGCCTTTAATCCTAGTGACTAGGGACACTGAGGCAGGAGGGTGGTGAGTTTATAGTCAGAGGCAACCTGTGCAACTTAGACCATGTCACAAAATAAAAATAATAAATGAAAAAGGGGTTGGGGGTGCAGCTCAGTGGCAGAGAACTTGCTTAACATGTTTGAGACCCCTATATTGAAAAAACAGAGTTATAGCCATATAGCACTTACAAATGTCCATCTATAAATTTTCAGAGCCTGGCTTAAATTCACAGATGTGCAACATAGACAATTTGGACTTTTTCAAAGTGATGTTGGGTTGATTAGTACTAAATTAGTAAATGTGCAATGCAAAAGATATAAAAGAGATGCCAAAGAGAGTGATTGAATGCAACAACCCATTTCGTGTCTTGTATTCTTTATGTGGTCTTGGTAATATCATGCATGCTAGGCAAGTGCTCTACCACTGAGCTATACCCCTAGTTCTGTTGTTGTTGTTGTTAGGTGCCATCGAGTCGGTATCCGACTCATAGCAACCCTCATAGGGTTTTCAATGGCTGACTGTTTCAGGATTGCCTTGGGAGTGGATTGCCAGGCCCTTCTCCCATTTTTGCAGTGCTGGGAATTGAACTCGGGACCTCAGAGACTGCAGCGCAAGTGCTCTACCAACTGAGCTAAATCCCAGCCCACCCCTAGTTCTAGGTTACCATATTTTAAATTCTCAGTCCTGTCAGTTCTCAGAAAGAACTTTGATCTACCCTGCAAGGCAATTGTATGCTACTTAGTGAGTGAGTTAACCAGTACCTAATTTCCAGGCTCTTGGCCTTCACCTTTTTGTGACAGGGCTTGAAAGACTTTCTCTTTTCTACAGAGAAGTTTTCAAAGCATGTCAGTTTAGGGGCTTTTGTGCCAGGTTTACCACATCTCTTTCACTGGGAGGGGGATCTTTCTACATATGCTCAGTCTGGCAGAATAAGTATCCTAGGGCATTTATTCAGAGTGAATGGAAAGGTACTGAGATACTTAGCTAAGGATACATGACAGAATGCGAGAAGAGGTCAAAGGTGTTCCACGTGAAGGTGATCTGTATGTACCAAGGCAATGATGAAACAAGGTACATACACCAAGCAATGGGTCCAAAATTCTCTGCAAGAAGCCCTTTTTCCCTAGCCTGCAATAAACTATCTGATTTCTCCAGAAGTATAGTTGTGTAAAGGCTATGCTGTCATATAGCTAGCTACTAACGGCTCTTAGCATATGTGGCCTGTTTTAATTCTTTTGAAATATCCCCCCAATATTTTATGTGATTATTGACCTTTACAGTACCAGACCTCAGGGAATTACTCATTCCAGAAAAATAGCACAGCTTGTTTGACACACAATGATTGGGTGGTCTCTTTTGGCAGGAGCAGAAGAAAAATGGATGACAAAGCTTAGAATCTGTGACTCAAGTTGGATTCTGATGAGTCTCGAATATCAGGGCCTTTGAGAGCAGGAGAATGGCAAGATGAAATCAGTAAATAAAATACATTCATTTAGTCATTTACTTGTTTTTTTGAGTTTTTCTCTAATAATTCCAATCCACATTGGATATTATATCCAAATTCCTATGGACCTGGTAATAATCTGTATTTCACAGACTGGTGAAGGGGAATGTGGGATCGCCCACTGCCCTACATAAAGCAGCTGTCTCCGTGCATGGCACAAGGCAAGCACTCAGTAATAGAGAGATTCTCAGAAGTCACTAGAGGACAAGTACTGTTTCCTTGTGGTTTGCCTTTGTGTCTCTCCCAACCTGACATACTCCAGTGGCTATATAACAAATCATTATGAATGACTACCTTTTATTGAATGCCCAAAATATGAATATCAATCAGCCTCCATATAGGTAAATGCTAAAAATCTTAGCAGATAAACAGTTTCAGTCAGGGCTACAGATGTCTGGCATGTGCAAGGCCCTGAGTTCAATCCCCAGCATCACAAAACAAAACAAAAATGTTGTTGTTGTTGTCAAATGCCATCAACAGTATTTGTCAATCATGCAACTTCTGATACAATTGCAAGAGTAACTAATCTATGATTATGCATGGGTGAGATTAAGGGTCTCATTAGCAGAATACAGTTACATAAGAGAAGTAGAGAGGTGAATTTACCTTGAAGCTAATGAAGCTTAAGTTTCAGGGCCCCTAAATTTGTACAGTGACCACCTAAGACCTCTAGTAAAGGTTGTGGAAGGCAAAACTCTAAGATGATACACAGTGGACTTCATGCTTATATAATTCCTTCCCCTTTATCATAGATGGAACCTATGAATATGATGAGAAATTGTTACCAGTCAGCTGGCTGGGGTCCTTTTGCCCTGCCTGGATAGAAATCATGGGTTGACAAGGAAAAGTTCTTCAAGTGTTGGTCTTTGGCAATGTCTGTATCCCTGTGGGTTTGACCCCAGTGAACAGGTAGCAGATAGTAGAGTGGCAGTAGCAGTAGCAAGTGGATCCCTTTACTGTTACATCTCTTATGTAGGCTGAGAAGGTCAGGATTCTTTGGCAGCCCGTAAGTATTATAGTTCCTACATAGGCCTAAGAGGTCAGGATTCCTAAGCTTGTAAGTGTTATAGCTCTTATGTAGGCCAAAGGAGGAAGGGATTCCTAAGCTCTTGACAGCAGCTGGTGTTACAGCTCCTGGACCTAGGTTGTCTGAGATCCTTGGATCTAAAGACCTGACAGCACTCTGGAATTCTTCCAGCAAGCAGGGCCCACAGTTTCTCTTCTCTAGCTCTTTGTAGCCTTTTCTCTGCTGCCATGCTCTTCTTTCCCTGGTTGCTCTCTCAAGATGATCAGCTTCTTCTTATTGCTATGGCCACTGTCATTATAACTGCTGTTTGAGAGGAAGCTATCTCTGCCCTTCTGCTGATGCTGCTGTCAGCCACTTGTCTTGTGGCCTCACCTCTTCTTCAGCTATCAAAGAGCCAGCCACTCTGTTACTTCTTCATCTCAGTGTGCTGGGTGCTCTGCTGTCTTTGCTATTGCCACTCCACTGTCTCTGCTATCCCTTCCTGTTGCTGTAACTGCCTGTTGTGTTGTCTCTGCTGCTTCTTTTTCATGTTACCAGCTCAGTCTGTTCTACTAAAAGTAGGCAAAGAGATCACCCTAAAAAATTCTTTTATTGGGCCTAATATTACAATACCAGGGACAGCACAGGAGTATGTCTCCCAATCAGCATACTAAGTAAACCAAACAACCTTCTTATATAGCCTGAGAAGGGATGTTTGCACCAATCACAGCAAACCTCTCATGCAAATGAAGGTTTGTGTTTGTTCCAATCATGGCATAGTCTCTTATGCACCAATCACAACAGTCCCTTTACTGGGCCACCATGGTAAGTGCTCCTATTCTGTCCTGGGTTGGTTACAGGGTCATCTAGTGTTTATGGAGGCTCTAGATAGCAAAAAGTTGATTAACTGAGAATCCTTTACTCAAGGCAGCCAGAGTAACAAAGGAGAGTCCAATAGCTATCAATTAGGGAGTGAAATTGCTCCACCCTCCAACATCTGTGGTTATTTAAAGGAGGATTAACATTGGAGTACTTACAGAAAAAAATATTAAGATCAATATTGACTTTAGTAGTGTTTAATAGCATTTTTAACAATGCTTAATACCTTCCCAGTGCCCCAGAGAGAGGTGGGTCCCCCTGATTTGTCTCAATATCACTCCTATCCTTATATCATTTAGCAAGAGATATTTTGCAGATATAATCAAGATTCCAAATCATTGGTTTTCTCAAAAGAACAACTACTAGATGGGTCTGAAATAATCAGGTTAGTGCTCATGTGCTCGTGCGCTCTCTCTCTCTCTCTCTCTCTCTCTCTCTCTCTCTTGCGGCACTGGGGCTTGAACCCAGGTCCTCACACTTGCATGCTTTGCAAGTGTTGTACCACTGAGCTGCACCCCCCAGCCCCCCTTTTTTTTTACTTTTTGAGACAGAGTCTCACTAAATTATGCAGACTGCCTCTGGTCTCAAACTTGGGATCCTCCTGCCTCTGCCTCCCGAGTTGCTGGGATTACAGGCGCATGCCACCATGTCCAAATCAGGTTAGCTCTTAAAGGGACTATTTCTTCCCTAAGTCAAACAGACTGCAAGTGTGAAAGGGATTCAGTATGAGGGAGATTTTTCACAGCTGGCCTTGAATATGAAGGTATGTGTTAGGGAATGTGAGTAATGTCGAGGAGTTGAGAATGACCCCTGGTAGATGGCCAGGAGGAAAGTAGGATCTCAATTGTATCTACATGGAACTGAATTCCACCAAAATCAGGTAAGTTTGGGAAAAGATCCCAAGCTCTAGATGACAATGCAGCCTGACATATTTATAGCAACTTTATAACACCCTGAGCAAAGAACCCAGTGGCACCATGCCTGGACTTCTGACTTACACAAGGTGAGCCTAATAAGTGGGTATAAGTTCAAGCCTTTATGTTTGTAGTATTTTGTTATATGGCAACAGAAAACGAATGTATAGGCCATAACTATGAGGTGTGATCAAAATATATGGTGAATGTTTAAATTAGAAAATATTATTATAAAAGATATGTTGTCATTAATCCTCATTAAAATACTCCCCTAGCTTCAAGCACCATTATCCCATCATTCTCACCACTTTCTGAAGAAGTTCTGGAATTCCTCTTTTGTGAGTGTCTTTAGTTGCACTGTTATGGCTCCCTCAATTCCTGAATCTATTTAAAACATTTACTTTCATGTTCATTTTGACTTTAAGGAAGAGCCAGAAGTTGCACAGTGCCCTGTCCAGTGGATAAGGTGGATAAGGACATTTTGTAATGTTTTTATTTGTCAGAAATTGCCATACCACAAGGATCGTGTGAAACAGAGTGTTGTCATGATGGAGAATGAAACTACAGACATTCACTAAAGAATACTTCCAGAACTATTTCAGAAAGTAGCAAGAATGATGGTATAAGTGTGTTCAAAGGCTGGCAGAGTATTTTGAGAGGGATTACTGGCATGTGTCTTTTACTGTAATTTTTTAAAAATTTAAGCAGTCACCATATTTTTATCACATCTCATAGGTCTCATATTTTTGTATAGTTAGAAAAAGTGAGAATATTCACCAAAGTTTAAGACTATTGTCTCTACTCAGACTTCCCCTTCTGTTGTTGGAGGGGAAATGGATGTGGGCATACTGGGGTAAGAGAAAGTTGATTTGGAATTACATTTAGTTTAGGTTTAGTTAGATAGCTCATTCCTGCATTTCTCAGTCTCTTCCATGTATAATTAAGTAGTTACAAGTAAGAATAATTATAGGGTAGTAAGTGGAAGCCTCCACATGTCTCTCAGCCTGTCATGCTATGAGGGCTTGTATGTTGCAGTGATGCTGAAAGCTATGCCACCAATATTTCAGATACCAGCAGGGCCACCCAGGGTGGACAAGTTTCATCTGAGCGTCCAGGCCAAGACAGACTAGGGAAAAAACTCAAAACAGTTAGCAACTGAAAACCCCTGTGAATAGCAGAGAAATGCTGTCAAATACAGTGCTGGAAAATGAGCCCCCTCGGCTGGAAGACAATTCAAGAAATGACTGTGGAAGAGTTGCCTCCTCAAAGTAGAGTTGACCTTAATGACGGGAATGGAGTAAAGTCCCCGGGACCTTCTTTTGCTGATGTAGCACAACTCAAAGTGAGAAGCATAGTGGCTGCAACATTGGGCTCAACATAAAAAGATTGTGAGCATGGCACAGTATTGGGTAATGGTTTGTACTGCTGTACACAGGGTTGCTGTGAGTCGGATCTGAAGGGACAGCACCCAACAACAAGTGGAAGCCCTAAGATTCAAAGTAGGGTTATCCAACTGTAAAGCTAATTGCCACACTCTATTGCCTCTCATAAGCTTCATAAACCCTCAACAAATCTCATACTACAATGTTAAAGCAAGGTAGTCTATCATCAGACTCTTTCGAGCATTTAATATTTCCCACTCTCCTACATGACTCTAAGATAGCTTGAGTCTTACCTCCCACTACTGCCCAATAAAGACCATATAAAAATTTATTAAAAATTAACTCCTGGTCAAATTTTATGCCAGCTATGACTGTGGCTTTATCCAATCATATCCACATAGGTTTATATTTATTTCTTGGCTATTTGGCATGAAATACTGACACTGACCAATGGATCACAAAACTCAAACTATACTACCTCAATAAAGGCATTGATATCAAAATAGTTTATGTGTATTAGAAATATCTAGGATTCCTGGCTGGAGATGTAGCTCAGTGGTAGAGCACTTGCCTAGCATATATGTGGCCCTAGGCTCCATCCTGGGCTGGGATTTAGCTCAGTGGGTAGAGCGCTGCGCTGCAGTCTCTGAGGCCCCGAGTTCAATTCCCAGCACCACAAAAATGGGAGAAGGACCTGGCAATCCACTCCCAAGGCAATCCTGAAACACTCAGCCATTGAAAACCCTATGAGGGTCACTAGGAGTCGGATACCGACTCGATGGCACCTAACAACAACAACAACAACAAGGCTCCATCCCAGCACCACACACACACACAAAGAACATTTAGGATTAGTATCTGCACAAGAGAACTTAAAATGTTCTGAAACCTTAAAACTCATATAAAAAAGAAACTTGACAGAAGTTGATAGTTGTTTCCTCAAATTTGACAACACTAAAAATTCGAAAACACTAAAATAACAAAAATATACCTACCACAACTAATGAGCTATAATGCTGAAACTTTGAAAAATCAATAATGAAAATTTGATTAACCATGCTGAAGGAAAGATTGAATTTTCTTTTCATTTTCTTTTAATTTTCTTTAGGGAAAATATTACAAAAATGTCATATGAAGAGAAGATCAAACAGTGTTTAGTTAAAAATTGTAGGGGAAGAAATCATTATAGAGATGTGTCAGGCAGTTAAGAAAACAACATTTTTCTGGAATTTGGAATAGTTTTCTATAAGGAAGCTGTTCAATTTTTTAATTTTTTATTTCTCATTGTAAGCAAATATTAACTTGGATACCTAGTTGCCTGCATTGTCCATACCTTTTATATATCCTATTTCTTAAAGAGGGTTCACTAAATTGTAAATTTCAAACCCCTCAAATTATATCTGTTCCTGGGGTAGTAAGAAGTAGGAGCTTTTGGGTTGCAGCTGGAAAGGGTCATTAGGGATGTGGATGTGGCACAGAACTGGGGTGTTTAACAGAGCCACTGCAACAAGCTAAACTAATACAAGTTGGAAGACTAGAAGATTGTAAGAAGCTTTTAAAACCTAAAACTGTAGGGTGCTTCTGTACTGTGGGATATTATGTGGCCACAATAGCTGACTTCATAGAAAGTCTCACACATAGAGAGTCCTCTAATAAGTGGAGCTTTCAGCTGCTCTGTACATTTCAAACTTCCAAAATAGTGGCTGCTTAGAGGATCTATATTTGTATTATCACTGAGCAGTGAAAACAGGTGGCTGAGTACTTTGTCTACCCACATGAACACTTTTATCTACCTCTTGCTTCCCGAATGAAAATAGTTCCTTCCTATTTTCTAATAACAAACAGGATGTAGGCTGGTATTAGTAACAAAAAAATAAATAATAACCATAAGTACCAGAACATACCAATACTGAAAAGAACTAGCAAAAGTCTTTCATTCTCACTCCCCGCCTCATTTCCTGAGCCCCATTTCAGAAGCTAGACAAGACTGCACTGGAAGAGATAGACCTTAGGGTCTTTAGGAATGGAGGTGGAGGGTCTAAGGAATTTGTTGTTATTATGTGCTGTCAAGTTGGGTCTGACTCATAGTGACCCCATATACAACAGAACCAAACACTACCCAACACGGTGCCATGTCTGGCACTATTGCCAGAGCTTCTCTGCTATTCATGGGGTTTCCAGTGGCTGATTGTTTTGGGAGTGGGCTGCCAAGTCTTTCTCCCAAGCCTACAACACATGGTATTCCCAAGGGGTCTCCCATTCAAGAATTAACCATGCCTAACCCTGCCTAGCTTCTGAGATCAGATGGGATTAGACACCAGGGTGCTAGAAAAAGAAAAGGAAACATGGTTCATTCACCCCCAAGACTCTGTCCTTGCTGATAATCCAAGAAAGGAGGATAGAAATTTCAGGAAGATTGATAAGGGATGCTAGGCAGGAAGAATGGGAAAGGGGCCTGTGCAGCCATTTGCTTCCCAGGTACCTTCTGAGACTTGAATATCAATGTGAGCTTCTTCTGAGACAAAGTGGTCTAAGACTTGATCCTGTAGTCAGTACTTCTTTGGTAGATAATATCTTTTGTGATTAGAAGGATTGCTAAGAGATAATACCCTTTTACAAATGACCTGGTCTGTAACCAGTTGCACCTTTATAAATGGCCTACTCTGTGACCAGAACTCACTTTATATATGAAGGTCACAGGTGCCTCTATGTAAGGCTAGGAAAGGGGATTCTCATTTGAGGCATGATCCCTCCTTCAATAAAGAGGAAAACCTGTTTTTTAGCCCAAAGAGGCTAGCCTAAGTGAAGGGTGAGAGAAATATGGCACACCTGAAGAGAAAATCAAAGAGGGGAGGAATATCTGAGATTGTTCTTGTTGTTAGGTGCTGTCTAGTTGAGTCTGACACATAGTGACCCTGTGTACAACAGAATGAAACACTACCCAGCACTGTGCCATGCACAGAAATTTTTTTATGTTTGAGCCCACTGTTTTAGCCACTGTGTTTCTTCTCATTTTGAGCTGTGCCACATCAGCAACAGGAGGTCCCAGGGGCTTTACTCCATTCCTATGATTAAGGCCAACTCTACTTTGAGGAGACAATTCTTCCCCAGTCATCTATTGGATTGCCTTCCAGCCTGGAGGGCTCATTTTCCGGCACTATATTTGACAGTGCTTTTCTGCTATTCATAGGGTTTACAATGGCTAATTATATCAGGAGTGGGTTGCTGAGTCCTTCTCCCTAGTCTGTCTCGGTCTGGAAGCTCAATTGAAACCTGTCCACCATAGATGGCCCTGTTGGTATCTGAAATACCAGTGGCATAGCTTTCAGTATCACAGCATCATGCAAGCTCTCACAGCATGACAAGCTGACAAACACATATGGGCCTTAATGAGATAGGATATTAAAAGCCTCACCCCTCAATGCAGAGTCCATAATGTCCCATCACTCACAGTTCTCAGCAATGTGCAGAAGTCCTCAGAAGTCTTCAGTTGTCCACAGATGTTCAAATATGCCTGTAGCCTCATTGTTGGACCTACATGCTTCTAACCTCTGATTCAGAATCATAAATGCAGCTGTTTGTGGATCTTCACTGCTAGGCCTGCCCATGTTCTGCTTTGTATCTCAGAAAGCATAACTTTCTCTGTTCTTTCATCCCCCCTCTCCTTATGCTTCCCTAAATCCCCAGCTTGTGTGCCTGACTACTCAGAGCACTCTCTTCTTTTCCAACTCTAAATAAATTATTCCTTAAGTTCCCTTCTCTATTTGTCTCCAAATTCTTTTATAAATGTGATAATGGATTGAGGTTCCATGCCAGCTTCCCAGATCACTCCCCAGGTGGTGTAATAACATCTGCACCAGTGTCCCCTGCTAAGAAGGTGATATACATTTAGTGTCTCCAGCAAAGTTGGAAATGATTAACAGTGGGGGATAGGGAAAGGCAATCTGGCTTCTGCCCAAGTGCTGTTGGGTTAAGTGGGGACCAAGTTCTCTGGTAACATGGGCCTCACTGAACAAATGGCTGACAGGAATTTAAGTCACTATGTAATCCAATCTTTCCTGTCTGAGCACCATCACCCTATTGCCTTGGAGGCCACTATACAGAAAAGGAGGAGTTACTACCTGCTCTGGATCTTAAGAGGGTTGAATGAGTACAGGTTATCCTAAGATGAGGCAAAGGCAAAGTTGAAGACCACAGAGGGTCTGGGACTGCATTGCCTATGTCCCTTACCTGCCCCTAGTTGGATCCATTTTAGGGGAAAAATGTTGGACACTGGGAAGAGGACAGTGGTCAGGTTTGGGTACCAGCTCCTTATTGCACTGAAAAGAGTCTGGCTTCTGGCCCAGGGAAAGAGGAGGAGAAAACTGTCCTGGTTCCCTCCAAGTTGAAATGAGAGTGGGAATCACTTGAAAACCCCTGGAATGGAAAAGAGTAGGTGAAGGGATGCTGCAACTGGTCATGTGCTGCAGGTCTCATACCAGATCCACGCCCTCTGTTCACTTTAATTCAGAAAATGATGGGCAAGGAAGAACTTCAGGGAGGTGAGCCAAATGCTGCATGGGTGTCAACTTCCTATTGTTGAACATGTGGGCACATAGAGTGAATGACAGAGAAAGAGATAAGCACCCTGGATCCATACAGGTAGGTATGAGAGTGGCTGGTACCTGTAGCTCCTGGGGGGGGGGGTGTGCAATGGACACCATAAAAGATTGTTCCCTAGACTATATTCCTTACAATCCTGCCCCACCACCCCATTCCTTTTGGAAAATAAGTCAGTGGCATACAGCAAAGGATTATTTCGAGTTCACAATAAATACCCAACATTCCTTAGTGAGGTCAGGGATGAGTGGACTCTGCTCCTCATAGTCTGTCAGAGACATAGGATAACAGAGGCTCCATAACCTAGATCATTACTGATCATTATGGCATGGGGAATCAGTCATGAAAATCTCTCACCCACTACACAATAGTCTAGAAATACCCTGTTATTGCTGTTCACATCAGATTAGCTAACACTGAGCAAGTGGCTTCACCTAACAGCGAGGGCTAATGGGTAAGGGATTAGAAAATATACTTTTCAGTGTAGAGTGAGTGTAACCTATAAAGTGAGATAAAAAGAAAATAAGAAAATATTCATAAAAGTTCAAAGGGGGAAATGCATTTCCAAAGCACTGAAATAAAAAAAATAAAAAATCTTGAAGAATAAGTGACAAATGTCATATGAGAAAATTAAATTTCTATAAAGCAAAGCATGAATGAATGTGCTTTATGCTGTCTGTTCTCTCTGTGATGCCCCCTGGGAGCTCTTCATGTCTCCAGAGCATGCTTCAGGGTTCTGGCAGCCTGAAGGATGCTGTGGGGCTGGAATCCGGCTGGAGTGAGGGGAGGTTGCAGGCACTCACTGTGCCAGTTATACAGGAAAGGGTAAATCCAGCCCCAGGCAGGATGTGAGGGGGCTCACCAAAGCCACATTTCTCCCCACAGTGGGTCTACCTTAGTTTCTCTGCTCCAGCCTGCAGCAGGCACCAGGCCCTCCAGGGCTACAGTCTGGACAGACTGACCTGGAGGAGGGTGCCTATCCGGTTGCAAGTCAGAGCATGTTGCCTTTCTGTTCATTACCCTTTCTCTTTTGGGGATCATTTTGTAGGGGAGGAGATAAAGCCCCAAAACTTCCTCACTAGATACATTGGTTGGGATAATCTTTGAGCAAGGAGGTGTCTGCAGTGAGTCTGACAAGGTCACTTGGGGTTGAAGCAGAAGGGGTTGGCCTTTCCCTCAGAGTCCAGTGGAGTTGTCTCCACAACAATTGAGGCAAAGGTGAGGTTAAGCAGCAGACAAGACTTCATCCATCCCTCTCCCACCCACCTTGCTCAGATTCCCAGAAGGGCCTGGGATGTGCCCTGGCCTGTTTTGGTGCTTCTGTGATGATTTAGTTCTGTGTCTGCCTGGCACAGGGCATCTGTTGTCTGAGTCAGCCCAGTCCCTGGAGTATAGGAGACCCTGGGGAAAGGAGCTTGCAAAGGCTTGTGGTCCTACAATTCAGGAGAAAAGAGGTTTCATTCCTTGTTTGAACAACCCCATATACTGCAAGCCCAGCCCTTGCCTTGTGGACCAAGAGAGTCAGGCTCTGAATTGGTGTTAAGATGCTTTTTGAGGCATTGATGCTAGAAGGTCAGCAGTGTCCAGAACCTGGTTCTCTGGCCTCTCACCACCTCCTGCCCACACAGAAGGTTGGTATGTCAATCACATGTCCAAGCAGTGATGTGCCTGACCACTTTGAGAGAAGATAGCACTGAGGGGCCAGGATCCTGGAGAGAGAGAGAGAGAGAGAGAGAGACAGAGCGAGAGAGAGAGAGAGAGAGAGAGAGAGAGAGAGAGAGAGCGCCATTTGCTAACTATGATCCCCCTAATCTTATGAGACAGTGTGTAAAAGTGGGCGCCCTTCTGATGAAGCAGCGTAGAATGGATCATGCTCAAGGTGCTAGCAATATGCTTAGTCCTCAGTCAGAATAAAGTTTGTGGATGACTGTGAGGAAACAGTCACTGGAACTAC
Organism: Pedetes capensis; assembly: GCA_007922755.1. Classification (NCBI taxonomy): domain Eukaryota; kingdom Metazoa; phylum Chordata; class Mammalia; order Rodentia; family Pedetidae; genus Pedetes; species Pedetes capensis. Next base: position 19,994 of record VMDO01022683.1, on the reverse strand, counting down.
CTTAACATTTGTGACTCATAGTGAGGCCACACATTCCCCAGATTGCTCCCACAACATGACTGATCACAGCTGGGCTGCTACAGCCAGACGTTTACCACTTGATAGGGATACCTTGAATCTTTGCTTGTACTCTCATTGGCATGGTCCAGATTCTCATGAACGTGCTGTAGTCTGAGGCTCTTTTTGCTTAATCCTTCTTCCTTTCTTCCCCTTTCACAGCTGTGAGATGTACATCACAGTCTAAAGGCTCTCTTCTTCTCTTCCTTCCTCCTCCCTTATCTATCATAGGTATTTCCTCACCAAATCATCGGTGTATGCTGAGTCTTGTCTTAGCATCTGTTTCTAGGAGGGCCTGAACTGAAACAGGGTCAGGGTGCTTTCACAGATTAGATCGCAAGTTTTACATTTTTCAAAAGCTGTAGGATTTTTCAGAGGCAAGATAGTAGAGTTGTTGCATGGTCAAGAGTAATTTACCAGCTGGGTGCGGTGGCGCACACCTATACTCCCAGCAACTCGGGAGGTGGAGGCAGGAAGGTTGTGAGTTTGAGGTCAGAGGCAGCCTGTGTAATTTAGCAAGATGCTGTCTCAAGATAAACAATTTAAAAAAATGGCTAAGGGAGCAGCTTGGAGGTAGAGTGCTTGTGAAGTATGTGAGAGGCCCTGGGATCAGCTCCCTAGTACTGAAACAAACAAACAAAAAGAGTAAATTACCAACTGGATTCAAATTCCAGGTCTGCCACCCTTAGCTGTGTGACTTTGGCCTCTACGCTCTCCCCACTTTAGCTCTACCACTGTCACACCCCACGCCCTCTGTGCCCCTTATGTAAAATGGGGACAATTACATTACTTCCTCTTGGGGTTCTGAGGTTTCTATGAATAATATAGATGACTTAGTGTCAGCACATATTTAATAAATATCACCTGTTTTTACCATCTTTGATAGATGGAGTCAGAGAATGAGGAAAGATCTTACCACAGTTCCTGTGCTAGTAATAAGATATGATGGGATTCTCATTCCAAAATTGTGGAGCTCTAAGTATATACACTTGATCATTTAAACTTAGAACCTGAGGTAAGGTTCAAGAAAACACATGAAAAAACTAAATAGCACGATTATTATTTTCTCCAACTTTCAACTCCACAGGGCAGGTAATTTCCCAAGTGAAAATGGTGAGATAAAACTGTTGTCTTTCCTGTACATATCCATCAAACAACACATTCTGGAATATAGAAATGACACTGGAGATCATACCTGTGTCTTCTCCTTATTGTTGTTATATCTGCTAATGCTCCTTATGGTAGAGTGTGTGAAAGGTATGACTTTAAGGAAGGGAAGAAACAGTAGCAAAGAAACACTTGCTTGAGTGCTCACTAAGGGCCACATAAAATCTTTCGTCTTTTAGGTCTGTTTTCTCTTTAACTTTCGTAACAATCCTATGAGTTACATCATAGTACTTCCCTTAAATGAAGAAGAAACAGAACTCAGAGAGGTTGAGTATATATACCTAAGTCCCTAAATCTAGTAAGTTGCAGAGCTTGCATTCTACACAGTTTTGTCACACTTCAAATCTCATACTCTCTCCCATGCTACTTTTTAATTTTTTCTTAAACTTTAGGTAGTGACCTTCTGGGACTGGGGGACTGGTTGCTTTAAACTTGCATGAGAAGATGTCAAATTGAATTTTCCTCTTAGATGTCAAGATATGATGGATATTAAATTAAATCTAGGTTTTCAAACAGCCAAGCAGTTCTAAAAACTAAAAGGAAGATTAAAAGTGTCAAGACAGTAGATATTCAGAGAGAATTTTTGTGAGGAGGATTTTTGTTTCTTTTTCTTTTTCTGTCGTGCTGGAGATCAAACCCAGGGCCCTGTGCATGCTAGGAAATCTCCGTACTATTGAACTATAGCCCCAGCATGTTCTGAGGAGGATTTCTTTCAGATGGGCTTCCAAAGTAGAGGAGTTGGGGTGCTTCCCCCTTAAATCCACAGGTTCAGCCGGACCCCTTAAAGCTTGACATGTACATCCTGGAACTTGGAGGCATAGCGGAATGCGATCTCACTCAGCCTGAGAAAACTTATTGGTTAGAGAATGTGGGTGTGGTGATGGTGAGAGCAAAAGAGAAGTGACTGTATTGTGTTCTATCTGCATTTCCAATTTGTTAGGGGAAAATGACATGTGGATGTTTTCTGTGTATCAGAAGTGGACCAGGAAGGAGAGTAAGCTGCTTGCTATTGAAACTTGCTGGAGAATTGTTTGGGGATGCAAGGGATTACAGCAGAGAAACTGTATGGAATGGACAGCTGGAAAACACAGAGCTGAAGGGAAACCAGCTGTAAAATGTTTTGCTTTGGATACAGGAATTGTGTTAAGGGAGCCTCTGATGAGAGTCAGGTTTAAACATCAGCTAGATCCAGTCAGTGTGTATCAAACTTACTGTGCCACCAGCCAAAAATTTATAGCTCCTTTCTCCCTTACTTCCCTTCACTACAATCCCAGACAGGCCTGAAGTCAAAATTAGAAAACTGGGCAAAGAGGATGGGCAAAGAGGGGAAACTTAGCACACCCTTTCCCTCAAAAGTGGAAGGTCACCTGAATTTAGTACTAGCTGAGCAGAGGCAGTTTAATTCTAAATTAAAGCGAGGGGCCCTTGATTATTTGGTACTGGGCATTCTAATCACTGAATTGAGGCTCAATTTGTGAATTAAATGCACTGTGGAGCTCATTGGAATGAACAGAAAAGATATGGGTCTGAAAAAAACTTAATTTAAAGGTACAGTACTAAAGTTAAAGCTGTATTTTGATGATACCTCTCCAGTAGGGTTTTCTTTCTTCGTGTGTGTGTGTGTGTGTGTGTGTGTGTGTGTGTGTGTGTATGTGAGTTTGGGATTGAACCTAGAACCTTGTGCATGCTAGGCAAGTTCTCTACCACTGACTTATATCCCTAGCTCCACCAGTAGTTCTTGTCAATATATTGACTACATTGAAAGATATGATGGATATGGTGCCAGTCATATGCCATCCTATAGATGAATACCAGTGGTGTTTTTACATTAATTTTGCCATATCAGTTTCCTTTCTGCTTAGTATTTGCCTGGTATATATATTTTACATCATTTTTTGTGTCAGGAATTGAACTCAGCACCTCACACAAGGTAGGCAAGTGCTTTACTACTGACTACATCCCCAGTCCCTTTGAATATTTTATTTTGAACTTTTCTGGCTACCTTTAAATGCACCTATGAGAAAAAGCATGAAACTGGTATCTGTATCCTATAAAAATCCTATCTGAGGTTTTCTTTTAATATGTGAATTTAATCTGAATATATTTATCATTATTGGCATATTGTAGATGTATTTCTACCTTCACATTCTTACTTTGTGTTTTCCATTTACTATGTATTTTCTTTGTAAATCTTCCCCTCCCCTCCTTTCCTGCTTATTGTTAGACAAATGGAATTCTCTTTGGAATTGGGAAATTTACACATTCCATTTTTACCATTGTAGTGCTTATTGTAAGATTTTTCTAAATTGTTTATCTAACTTTAAATTTTTAAACAAAGTTTAGAATATCTCCCAACACTATACTCTTCCATATATATACATGTATATATAACTTCTGATTGACATTTCTGTAAGAATGGAAGCTATTAATCATTATCATTATTTTAGTTCAGTTAATTATGTACTTTAAAATTTATCACCTGATTCTAGAATATGCTCAGCTAAGTGTTACCTCCATAATGAATTAGAAAGAAGAAAATGAAGAGAACTATTTATTTGTGACAGGGCCCTCGTTAGGTAGCCCACGCTGGCCTTAAAGTTGTCATCCTCCTACCTTAGTCTCCCAAGTGCTGGAATTACAGAAGTGCAGCACCACACTTGGCTTTCTCCCATTCTTAATGGTATCTTTAAGGACTCTTAGTCTGGAGATCTCAGGTTGAGAACTACAGATCTTGGGAATATATTCTTCACTCTTTCCTTTTGTGAGGGGAGGAGAGAGAATTATCATTTTCAAACATTTATTATATGCCAGAAATTTGCCTTAGACATGACAAGCCTTATATTTAATGGCTACTTTTTTTAAGGTGTTTTATGAGGGTCATGTGAGTTATTTCACAACATCTTTCTGTACCAATCCACATACATTCCACTGAATGGAAAACAGCAGGACTTCAAACCCAAACCTGAACCCTGACCCCATTCTAGTGTTCAAGTATTTTTTGTGGTGTAAACATGTAGTAATACTTGTGCATAGATTTAAATCCTATGTGTAAACAGCAGCACTTCAAACAAACTTAAACCCCAATCCTGAACTCGCTCTGGTTCAAGCATTTAAAAACATTTTTCTGAACCCAAACCCAGCTTTTAGTGTTTTTGTTGTTGCTGTTGTTGTATCATTAGCCATTAAAAAAAACTGAAAAAATATTGAAAAAAAATAATTTGCCTACAAATAGGATTAAAACTAAACCGGAACCCAAACTGAACCCAAATCCTCTAAATTTTAATATACTGAACCTACACCCAAATCTGAACCCAGTTTTTTTGTGGGTTTGAAGCCCTGGAAAACAGGATTACTTATGCTGTTATTGATGATACTGAGGACAATAATGAACAACAAGTATAATAGCTATTTTTATGAACCTATGTTAGCTAAGCTGGGATTTAGCTCAGTTGGTAGGGCGCCACTCTGCAGTCTCTGAGGTCCCGAGTTCGATTCCCAGCACCACAAAAAATGGGAGAAGGGCATGGCAATCCACTCCCAAGGCAATCCCAAAACAATCTGCCATTGAAAACCCTAAAAGGGTCGCTATGAGTCGGACACAACTCGATGGCACCCAACAACAACATGTTAGCTAAGTGCTAAATGTCATGGGAGAAAATGAATTCTTAAAATTCTGCTTTGATTTTAGAAGAGAAGCCATGTAGCCATCTGGCTACATGAAGCTACAGTATCTATGTAATGTTAACATAGATAAACTTGCTAAATCAACAGAGAGTCAGGTAATAATTGATTGTATTATAACTGCCCTCTTTTCTAATGAATAGGATGGCTTGAATTAGGGCCTAATATTTTAGGATTTTCCTGTATATTATTTTTTTAAAAAATGAAACAAGATATCAAAAACAAGAGACTACCTATAAACTTGCCTGCAGTCATACCATTGTAGGGTCTGATCCTATCAGATCTCAGATCTTGGAAGCTAAGCAGAGTCAGGCCTTATTAGTACTTGGATGGGAGACCGCCTGGGAACACCAGGTGCCATAGGCTTGGGAGAAAAACCTGGCAACCCACTCCCCAAAAAACAATCCGCCATTGAAAACACTATGAATAACAGAGAAGCACAATAGTGTTTCATCTGTTGTACATAGGGTTGTTATGAGTCAGACACCAACTCGACTGCACCTAACTACCACCACCACCACCACCACCATCTATGAACTTAATCAGAAAATAATAAACTATCCATTGTTGAGGACTGCAGCTGTAGCCCTGAGGTGACTAATCCTGTCAGATCTCAGAAGCTAAGCAGGGTCAGGCCTGGTTAGTACTTGGATGGGAGATCACCTAGGAACACCAGGTGTTGCAGGCTTGGGAGAAGGACCCGGCAACCCACTCCCAAAAATCAATCTCCCATTGAAAACCCTATGAACAGCAGAGAAACACGGACAATAGTGTTTCCTCTGTTGTACACAGGGTTGCCATGAGTCAGATACCTAGTCGATGGCACCTAACAACAACATCATCCATTGTTGAGATATTAACATGCATGTTGTGTTCTCTTTATATCTCCTCCCATTTACAGTGGAGATCCAGGCTCCTGGCAGAACTGGAAGTAGAAGCTGCTTGAAGCCACTGGCTTTACTTATATTTAAACAAAGATTGTTCATTGATAAAATCAAGCCAGATGTCTCTGGATGAGATTGGAGGGCATTGGATGGCAACTAGGTAAAAGATGTCAGAACTTGTGGGCCCTTTCAGTAGCAGACTTGAGCATTCTTCCATGTCAGGATCCAAGAAGGACTCTGTGGTAGGCCTGGGGAAGCTGAGCACCTGTTCTTGCCAAAGATGCCCACTTCCCAAAGGGTTGGATGGAAGCCAACAAGAACAAAGGGTCTGAAGATACCATACCAGTTCAGAGTATCTTATCCTTAACTAGTGTAGATAGCTGATGACAGCATGGATCTCTTCAGGCTTTGGTGCCTGATAAAGACAATAAGATGTTTGTATAACTAATGCAAATGATGAATGACTAATAATAAAGTAGATTTCCTATCAGCATGCTACAGCTGGATATCAGAGTCTTATTTGTGTGCATGTGAAGGCAATTTGAAAATATGATATATCTTACATGCTTAAGCATGTGAGCTAAGATCTTATCTATTGGTAGGACTCCCATCCAAAATTTCAGTAACAAATCCTATTGGGGGAGGGTTGTTTCATGAGTATCACAAGCAATTTCACAACTCTGCCCTAGTGGGATGAGATCCTTCTTAAGAACTCATCTAAAGCTGAGTGTAGTGGTACATGCCTGTAAGTCTAGCCCCTGACAGGATGAGGTAGGAGGATTACAAGTGCAAGGCTGGTCTGGCCTATTTAGTGAGTTTGAGGTCAGCCTGGGCTACATAGCAAGACCCAGTCTCAAACAAAAAAATAAACAAACCAAAAGGACTCATCTACTTGTCCAGGCCCTAAACCCCACAGAGGACATGAGGATGAGGGATCTCCAAGCCTGCCCATGTGGTCACCCATCAACCACCAATACAGAACTTGTAAAACTTAAGCCATCTGACCCAAGGAATATGCCTACCTGAATAAATAATTCAATAAGACACAAAGACTAAGAATCACTGTCTTCATTGAACACACATTTGAGCAACTTCTATGTGCTATGTACCAGAGTTAGAGCTGATAATTAGGTCATCAATATGCATGGAATTATTAACAAAACTTTTTTGTGTGGTACTTGGGAGTTGAACATAGGGTTTCACATATAATTTTGCAAGTACCCTATTACTTTGCTGCATGCTCAGCCCAGTTTTAATTTGTAGTCAGGGTCTTGCTGTTACTCAGGCTGCCTCTGGCCTGGAACTTGCCATCCGCCTGCCTCTACCTACTGAGTTGATGGGATTACAGGTGTGAGCCACTTCACCCAGTTCCTTTTCTTCTTTACACTGATTCCCTCTACCACACCACAACTGTCTACTCCTTAACCAAAACAGACCAGAATTTGAGAAGGAATAACCAACACATGACATGTCTAGGCATAGCATAACGGCATGATAGTCACAATGCAGCCAACCTAGGCTGGGTTCCACTACTAACAAATGTACTGAGGACACCTAAAAGCATGTACAGGTAAGTGGCTTACCAGTACCCATTCCAAAGTAGTGGTAGGAAATATTAAGTATTTATGTCTAGGGTGTCTGCAGCCATAGCACCCTGACATCTGATCCCACCTATCTCAGAAGCTAAGCAGGGTCTGCCTGGTTAGTCCTAGAATGGGAATACCAAGTGCTGCAGGCTAAGGAGGAGGACCTGGCAATCCACCCCTCAAACAATCCACCACTGAAACCTCTATGAATAGCAGAGAAGCACTGACAAAAATGCTGGGCATGATAGACTTGGGGAGTGTTTTGTTCTGTTGTATATAGGGTGGCTATGAGTTGGACCTGACTCAATGGCACCTGACATGTCTAGGGTAAATGAATCTACTATGTTTACCTGTAATTCACACTTCTTTAAAAAATTAGCCTGTTTATATCTCTGGGCTATTTCTCTAGTCTCTTATGACTTAGAAAAAATTCATCTTTTTTTGTGGTGCGATGGATCAAACCCACAGCCTTGCTCATGCTAGGCAGGTGCTCTACCACTGAGCTACATCCCCAGCCCAGAACTCTACATTTTAAAGGATATTAACTGTTTTCCTTTTATACATGTAATGTATTTATATGTGGCTATTCTAGTATCATGTCTAGTAACTTTCTTCATGTTGTTTTATTATAAAGTTACTTAAAATGTTTATATATTCATATCTACCCAACTTTTCCTGTGGGTACTTTGCCAATAACCTAATATATAGACAGTCACCCCTGAGTCAAGATTATAAAACCTCCTTCACTTTAGGGGAGCTACCTTTGGCTTCATTTATGAAATACATTTTTTTGTGTGATACTGGGGGATTGAACCTAGGGCCTCATTGTGTGCTTTTCTAGTACTCTACCACTGAATTGCATCCCCGGCCCATTTTTTCCTTTTTGAGACAGGGTCACCCTAAGTTATGCAGGCTGCCTCTGGCCTCAAACTTGTGATCCTTCTGCCTCAGCCTCCCAGGTTTATATGGAATTATATGTGTGCATGACTCCACCCAGTGAAGTATCAATCTTTAATCCACTTGGATATGCTTGGTAATAAAGTATAATGAAAAAAACTAATCTCTTCCAGAAATGTTTTTCTCCCAAGATTTTTTAACCATTCCTATTCTTTTATTACTTATTCAAATGTCCCTTCTAACATATGAGGAAGATACAGATACACATTCACAGTATTTCCATTCTGTTCCCCTGATCTATTTTGGTGTCCCAAGTAAACTGTTGTAAAGGATAGCATTATATAACAAATTTTACTACGTAGCAACTGCTTTTCTTTTTCGGAAGTTTCCTAGTTTCACATTTTGTCACTTAAAAATAAGCATGTACACAACAGGGCTTAAAACCAAACCCCAACTTGAACCTAAACCTAGTGAGAAATTAGGTTTTGGATTCAGCTTCTAATTTGTCTTAATCATTAGGTATTTAAATATTGAAAAAAATTATAGTCTATCTTCACATTGAATGAACATTTTAAACCCAATCCCTCTAAATTTTAACATATTGAACCCACATCAGAACCTGGACCTAATTTTTCACGGGTTTGAAGCCCTGCTTGGTAGTCAAAACTTTTCTGTAATACCAAAAAATCTTTCCTGAGCCTGCTGTAACATAAAGGCACATTGCAAAATTTCTTGCTTTGAAATTTAGAAACAAATTTTATTTAAGATTTGAAATACAATTCCTAAAATATCAACTTTTCCAGAAAACCATGGCTACACAATAATGCATTGCCTCTATCATGTTAGAACGTGCATTAGACTCAAATACAAAAACCATGAAACAAACCACCATCCTTCAACAATTTGAGCAAAGATAGAATGCCTAAGGAACAACATAGATGGATTTGCAGAGGATGGGCTGTTTTACTTCAAGCACCATAAAAAAAAGAGCACAGATGCAAGGGTTTTTGGGTATATACATTAAGTTGAACCTTTGGCACTAGGAATCAGGGCGTTTTGTCACGTAGCATTAACACATATTAGAAAATTGTGTAGTGTCAAAGGGATAAGAACCACCAGCATTCAAGCAATGTTGTCAACTAGGCAATAAAATGTTCTACTGAATGTTTCTTCTTTGTCTAATTACTGCATACACTGGTAGCAACTTTGAAATGAGGAAAGGAGCTTACGCTCCTTTTATTTTCTGTTTAAAACAGAACAGAAAACAAACTGAAACATAAGCCCTGGTATACATCAACAATTTTAAAGAACATCAATTATACAAGAAAAAGACTAAGAACAGAAAGCGTTTACAGATATCAGACATTAACAGTGAGTGGTCAGTAGACCCTCACAGAGCTCTGCGATGATATTCAGCAGAGGCCACTTTGTAATCACTGGCAGTAAAGAGAGATGCAGAATTCTTTGCCAGATATTTTAAGAAATCATGCAAATAGCCCAACAGTAATGCAAGGCTTTTCTCATCAAGGGGCGTATAGGCCAACATTGCTCCAATTCTTACAAATAATCTCAGTAGGTGTGGCGCACCATAAACCTGCGACATTGGCGCATCAGGGTGAGCCAAGAGGATTTCGGCATACTGGGGCCTCTCAAATTTGTAGAGCAGCTGAGTGCCCAACATCACATTGAAATACTCTTTTATTCCTGCCACAACTTCATTAACTGCATATTCCTTATTATCAACATTTCCCTGTGACCTCTTGCAATTTGCGTACTCTTCCAGAATGGCATCTACATTCTTCTTAGCAGGCAGCTGAAACAGCTGCTTCTGCCTGGTAACCAAGTCCCAGTCCTCAACCAGCCATGGCTTCAATTCTTCAGGAATCTTCACTTTAACTTCCATCCTATTCTTAAATGCTTCCTCACTTTCAACAGTGGGGTCGGCCCGGGCCCTTTTCTTCCGAGGGGGCTGGGGAGCTTCGCTGGTACTGCCACCATCACCATTTCCAGGAGTCTTCTGTTTGTTCTTCCTTGTCTTCCTCACAGATCCAGAAGGCGGATTCTCCGCAGAGCGACCTCCCCATCTTCCTGGAAGAGCTGGTTCAAGACTCTTTGGCTGTGGACCAGCTGTCTTCTTTCCTGAGGCAGCTCCTCTCATCTTACTTCTCTGCATATTGCTTCGAGTTGGCTTCTTGAAGTTGTCTTCTTCTGCAGATTGTTGTCCACGAGTTTGAGAACCCTGCTTTCTGGAACTCATTCAACCCTGTTTTAATTCCAACTGCTGTAATACACAAAGTATTTTACTTGTTTTCTATGGTGACCTTTGTGCTTCATAAAGGCCCATCAGAGCATGATACATTAACACTCATGGAATTTGGATTTCAAATCCTATTTCAGGAACACTTGTTAACTGACTTCCTACCTGCTCACCCTCTTAGATCCTCACTACCACCTAATACTTTCACCCCAGTAACTGCTCAAGAGACAAGCCCATGAATTAGTTTTTTGATGCCACTAAAAATACAGGAATTTGATTTTAGAGAAAGGAATGAGCTGGAAAAGAAAACCATAAAAGGCAGTAGTCAGATCCAAACCTTTAGAACAGGAGGAATGAGAATTTGAAAGAAATAAGATTAAGTAAAGGTTTGTGTATACAACTCCAGGTAGGCCAGAAGTAGGGTGATGACACTGAAGAGAAATTGAGGCATACAGAACTTAACTGAAGAAAATATTAACTGAAGGAGAGAAGTCAAAGGGGTGCTGTAAGTTCAAGCCTGAGTAATTAATGAATAAAAGCACAATTTTTTACAGTACTGGTGAGCAGAACCCAGGGCCTTGGACATGTTAGGGCAAGTATTCCACCACTGAGCTGTACCTCCAGCCCATTTTTTTATCTTTTATTGTGAGACAGGATCTTGTTGTGCAGATTGCCTCTGGCCTCGAACCTGCAATCCTCCGGCCTCAGCCTCCCAAATCACTGGAATTATAGGCATGCGCCATGATGCACAACTCAAAGGTGGATTTTTATGGGTTAGTTTGAAATCAGAAAATGAAGAACTTATATCCATTCATTAATCTATTCAGTTAGTCATCACATATTACTGCCTATCTCTGGACAAATATTATGGTAGGTGCTAGGGACTAAAGGTCAAAAGTGACAATTATAAAACAAGGTCAGTGATAGTTATAGGCACAAATATTTGGGGAATAGAAAAGAAATAGCACATGACACTACTCTCAGTGACTGCTACATGAGGTGAAAAATTGGTGGAGGTATCTGTAATAACTAGGGTTTTGAGGATGAGTGATTTGGTCACTAGTAGTATCGCCAAATGAGATGGTATCTATAAAGAAACTGATTAGGTGGGAAAGTTTAGTTTTGGACTTATTCCATGTAAGGTATGCAGTTAAACATAGGACTTCCAAATTAGGGTGAGTGGCCTGAGCCAGAAATGGAGATTTAAGCATAATCATCATAGAGCTGGTAGTGGACATTGTGAGAGCCATTAAAATCATTCAGGGAGAAGAAAGGCAGAATTTCACATACAGGATCTAGAAAACCTAAGGGAAAAGATATTTAAGGGGTGAGGTGTGAGCAGAGAAAAGGACCACAAGTGAAATAAAATTGATTAAGAACAGCTATAGGAGAATAAAGCAAATGTTATTTTGGAAGCCAAAGTTGAATTTCAATGGAAAAGAGACAATCTTAGTGAAAAATGCTGCAAGGAGGACTTGTAAGAGAATGATGCAAAAAACAGTCCCCTATTATTCTTATGGTATGACATATGAAACTATTCTTTTGACTTACACAATCTTCCTTCTTTCCCCTCCAAGAACTCCTAGTGATTTTCCAGATGAAATCTTATAGATCTTCTAGGGCAGTCTGGAAGGTAGTGGGAGACAACCTGAAAAGGAAAGCATGTTATCCACAATGCAGATAAACTTTTGTGAAATTATCTAAGAAAAAAATTGATAAATATGGCTTACAAGAGACATATGAAAGAAAATATAATTTTGTTCTTCTACAGACCTCTACTCCAATTAGGCTCCACCACTGAATTGTGAGACCTCAGGCATAATATGGTATGTACTCTCTCAGCCTTTCCTCATCTATAAATGTGGCAAATTATCCTTAGGCTGCATGTCATAAACATAATGTGGCCAAACAGCTAGCGCAGTACCTCACTTCTGTATGTGAATATAATGATGTTCACTGCAGCAGTGTTTGTAATACTGAAGAACTATAAACACCTACCTATTCTTCCATAGGTAGATAAATATAAATAGTGCACAACATAGAACATTTAAATGAATAAGCAGAAATCTATGTGCCAACTGGAAATATGTTTAATATACCATTAAACAGGCAAACTGCATAACATAATGTACAATAGGATGCCGAAGGATAGACAGCACAGTTAGAATTAAGCATCAGTATCAAGATATTATCCTAAATAACGTGTGATAGTTCTGTGCTTTAAACAGGTATGTATAAATGTGTACAATGTGAGCCTGTTAAAATGAGTGCAGACTCTGAGAAAGGGTTGGCAGGCCTGGTTTCTCCAGTAAAAGCTTTCACCTCAAAAAGCCTGCAGCTCCTAAGACTATGTGTGCAGGTATCAGAGGTGCCCCAAGGGGGAAATCAGAGCTAAGGCATGCTTTAAAAGCCCTTGCTGGGTATGGTGGTATATGCCTGTAAACCCAGTGACTCAAGCCAGAGATACCCTATGTAACTTAGTGAGACCCTGTCTCAAGATAAAAGATTAAAAAAGGGGCTGGAGGTGCAGCACAAGGCCCTGGCTTCAACCTCTCAATTCAAAAAAAAAAAAAAAAAAAAAAAAGTGAGCGAGTCCTGGGTGCTAACAATACTTAGTTATCACTAAGCAAATAATATCCTTCCCAACTAAAAGGGCACAAAGCTCTGAGAATCCAGTAAAGTACACCACCAGCCTTCAGAACACTGAAATCTGTGAATATGCAGACTCACTCTGAGGGAATCAGAAACCTGCCTGAGAGGACATAGATGCATCCTTTGAAGGTTTGGTGGTGAAAGCCAATGTCATGACATATAAGTATTGTGTAATGCTTACACAATATTCTACTTTTTTTAAAAAAAGAATTTTTTGTGACTGGGACAGAGGGGATCACTCAAGATACATGAGTAAAATTCAGAAAGCCCATCTTGGGGCTCATATAGTGCAATGGTCCCATAAAATAAAGAGACGACAGTTAAAATACCCCCTAAATATTACCTGATCCCAACCAGAATGTTTACATCACAAAATAAGGCTAGGCTGGATAAGAACTATTTTGGAAACCACATTGCTTGTTAGAAATTCCCTTACCAAGAACTTATCAGAAAGACAGCTGAATCTTACTATATGTCCTTGGTATTGACTACATATATTCATCCATAAAAAAGCCACAAAAAGTTCATTCTATACAAACTTTTCTATCGTTCATATAAAGTACCATGGTGAACACAATATATGACATTACTACAGAAAAATACCTGCAACATTTGGTCAAGGCTTGTGAAGCAAGAATGAATAAAGCCAGGGAAGCAGAATTTCTAAAGAAATTGCCTTAATGACTTTTTTTCACTGCTGGGGATCAAACCCAGGGCCTTGTACCTGCTCTACCACTTAGCTATATCACCAGTCCTGAGATTTCATTTTCCCGAGTATCCTACATATGAAGGAAGCAACCATTACTAACTACCCAGGAGTCAGGCATTAAAAGGGACCACCTATCCTTTTAACATCTAGCTCCTGGTTGTAATACAAATTTATGGATAGATTTAGTACTGTTACTGCACATCCTACTTCCCTTCCCAGTGTATCACTGTTCCATAGATTCACCACTATTTGTTTAAAAAGCTGCCATTATATATCACATTTCTGAGTTATGTTAAACTTTGAATTTGGCAGTTTCTTGAGCTTTTTGGGCTGGTAAATACTGTTCACTTTAGCATACCCCCCCCCGCTTTTTGTGGTCCTGGGAGTTGAACCCAGGGCCTTGTGCTTGCATGCTCTGCAAGTGCTGGACCACTAAGCTTCACCCCCAACCCTTTTTTTTTTTTTTTTTTTTTTTTTACTTTTTGAAACAGGGTCTCACTAAGTTACACAGACTGCCTCTGGTCTCAAACTTGAGATCCTCCTATCTCCAATTCCCGAGCCGCTGGGATTACAGGCATGTGCCACAGTGCCCGACTTTAGCATACCTTCTCTTTGTTCCAGACTTCCTTTCTGTTATCTAAAACCATCTAAGTCCCATCTCTTTAAATCTTCCCTTATTATTCTAGCCCACATTTTCTAAATGTTTCATGTTTTGCATTATTCAAAATGCTACATGGTTTGTGGTATATGTATCTTACATTTTTATAGCAGCATTTAAAGTCCCTGGTGCATATACAATAGTGATATACAGAAGTGGGGGAGTATGATTCAACAAATGGAGAAAATGGGGACACAAACTTAAGCCAATTTCCTACCTGTTCCCTAAGGTAAGCCAGAAAGAGAAAATTCATTTGTATGTTCACCTCAGTTTTCTACCTTGAATGCTTATTTGATCTGTGTAAATGTACATTAAAGAGTACATACTACCAAATTCTGTATCTCAAAAAAATTGTAACTAATCTTTTTCCCACATTAAGGTTAACATGTGTTTTGAGAACTTTATGACTAGACATTCCATTAAAGGGGCAAACTTTACTTAGCCTCTCTGTGGAAATGTCTGGTATCCTCCCACACCTACTTATTTTATAATAGCATTTTGTGTAAATATTTCATTTCCTATTACACTCTTAAGACTTAAAGAAACAGATTTAATGGATCAAGGTGTATAACACATTCAAAGCTCTTAATACGCAGCCAAATTACTCCTCCCCTCAAGTTGCACTAATTTACCATCCTACTAGTGCGTAAAAATGTTGATTATACCCTATACTTTGGCCAGCACTGGAAAAATAACCATTTTATTTTTACAGTGTAGGAGATTAAACCCAGGGCCTCATGCATGCTGGAGAAGCACTCTACCACTGAGCCACACTCCCAACCCCAAATAACTTTTTAAGTCATTTTAAAATAGGCAAATTTGGTTAAGGAAAATGTATAGTTTGTATTTATTAAGTGTTTTAACACTTTAAAAATTTTGTCCTTTGATTCTTAGTGACTGCAACCCTTACAGGAGCTCTTTAAATACATTTGCAAATACTTTCCCTTGGGGTGTTTTTTTAGTATCTTATATTAAGATTTTTAAAGTCGCTGGCCCCACAGATGATGTGCACATTATTCTCTTACCATTTCTGGCTCAACCACACAAGTATCCTCTGGGGTGTATATATCCTCAATTCTTTTAATGTACACATTCACATAAATTAAAACTTCAAAACTTCTTGTGTATACTATATGGATATATACAACATTCATTTACTCAGTTCATTTTGACATAAAATGTATACTGTTCTGTACCTTGCTTTTCTCACGTATCATGCACACTTTTACATCTTAATACATAACTTAAAAAATATTCACATCTCATTCTATGTATCCCTTATGCACCTTAATTTATATACATTTGATGGTCATGGATTTTTTTTCTTACATGAATATTTTTATTCATTTTTCTACCAGGCCATTTGCTGCTTCTATCTGATTTCTAATGCTACTATGATTTTTGTTAAGATTTTAAGCATGTTTAATGGTATCTTACTATGAGACTGCATGCATGTGTATCTCAATATCAAATAAAACCTATCAATCTTTTCCTTTGTGACCTTTGGCTTTGTCATACTTAGGAAAAATGTTCTCAAACCAATGTTGTAAAAATAATTTCTTATATCACTTCTTGGTATTTTTATAGTTTTCCCAAAATTTATAACAATGTTTTCTTAATATTCATTACTGAAGAGTTCATCCTTTCCCCTACTGATAGGAAATGCTGTTTTATAATATTCTAAATTCCCAGAGCTACATGGGCCTCCCCAATGATTTTTCATTACTTATTTCAAAGCCATCTGTTCTGTCACAGTGGTATTTCTGATTGTTTTTATAAATGTATTGCATTGGTTTAATTATCACAGTTTAAAGGAGTAAGTGTTGCCCTAGAATAATATTTATAAATGGATACCAAGTATGTTTGATATAGTATTCTGAAGCAGCAAAACACTGGAGTCAACTTAAAAGGCTATCAACAGTGATCTGGAATAATAAAATGTGGAATATCCTTATTATAGAATATCATGCTTTTTAAAGGTACATCTCTGTGAAAGAAATTAGAACTCTATGAGTGGACACAAAGACATCTAAGATAATGTTAAATTAAAATAGCCAGTTATAAAATAGTAACCTATGTTGTTGTTGTTAGGTGCCGTCGAGTCGGTATCCGACTCATAGCGACCCTCATAGGGTTTTCAATGGCTGGCTGTTTCGGGATTGCCTTGGGAGTGGATTGCCAGGTCCTTCTCCCATTTTTGCGGTGCTGGGAATCAAACTCGGGACCTCAGAGACTGCAGTGCAGCGCTCTACCAACTGAGCTAAATCCCAGCCCAGTAACCTATAGAGACACCGTATTAGTACAAAGAAAAACACAAAATAGTATTTGATGTATACCTACATACATTTTTTAGCCAGGTACGTAGTTTTGTTATCTAGGAGGAAATAGACCAAACTGATCACTCTAGGGAGAGTAAGAGAATAAGCTGGTGGCAAGAAAAGGAAAACTGAACTTGTTCTATGATACTTAAACATTTTATAAGACTGCATTCACATATTAGTCATGTGATTAAAAATTAATTATATATTTTAATTTACTGACTTTATGACATTTTAATATCCACAATCTCACATATAGCCTCATTTTCAGTTAATCTTCACTGCATATTGTATGCTTTATGGGCATACCATTCAAAATGGTTTTATTATCTTTCTAGATCCTACTCATCCTTGGAGGCTCAGATCAGGGCCTTTTCCCTGTTTGAGGCTTTCTGTATTTTAGATTACCCTGGCCCTCGCTTTCTCTGAGGTCCTGTTGATCCAACAGTTCACCCACCCACTTTTAGCCCTTAACTCTTGAAACTGTCTCATGTAAAAGTTTTTTTTTTCCTACCCACCTTTGATCTTTTCCACCAGGGAAATGCCCTCCTCTGAAACCTAGCTTTCAGAAGTAAGAAAAACTCAAAAGGAAAATACAGTAACTCCAAATGTAATTGTGAAGAGACTGAGAGACTTTCCTTCATCTCTTCATGAAAGCAATGGGCCATTTGGGAATCAGAATCTAAATGCTAACATCTTTTGTACATCCATGTGTTACAAATGAATATGATTAACAACTTTTACAGCTTGCAGGAAAAAAACCTTTAAGTGTACATATACCGTGTCAGTTACATTTACATCTTTTTCTTTTGGATCTTGGAATATTTCCTCTATGTTTAACAGAATTTTTTCAGTCTAAAGAAAGGATGAATGAAATTATTAGCAGTCTGAATATGGTGTGATCTCCTAGTTAAAGTTAGAGATCCTGGAAATTCCCTCATATAAAAATATACTTAAATCTTTTCTAGATTGTTAGGACAAGCCAGAAGTCATAATTTCAAAATTCAGTTCTAGTGGTAACTGCTGCTTCTGGAAAATGAGAGAAATCAACAACATTAATTATATTTCAATTCCAAAAAGAGGCACTCACTGTTTTCTGAAGTCTGTGTAAGCATACAATGTGAAACAAGATGTGTCAGGACTAACAGAACCCTAATTATTACTAAACCAAACACCTGTATGAGGAAACTCTGGTATGTCTTCCCTAGGATCAAAAAGTGGCAGAGCCAAGATTCAAATTAACCAAGTCAGTATTTGCTCTCAACCACCAAACTATGATGCATATGGGATATCTTAAAGAAAAACAATATTTGAATCTGTCAAACTACTATAGGCATCAATTTTAGTATCTTTTATTAAGAGATGTAAGATTACAGAGCTCTATGTTTCTTATCCACTTTCTACACTGGAAATAGCAATGGATTTAGCTCCATCCTTTCCTTCTCAGAAATCAGAGTATTTTCTCAGATAAGAGCTTATTAATCTTTAAGATATTCCTGGACAGTTGGCACGGTTATGTGGTGTTAACTTGTTTAAGAACTGACGCCAGGAGAAAGGCAGCACTTACCCAGGATTCTGCAATCAGGATGTTTCCGCAATCAGGATCAGATCTCCTGATCCTTACTGTCTAGCAAACTTAGTTTTTCTGATGGTGACCTAGGAGGTCAAACAAAGGGATAGGAAAGGACATAAAAAGATATGAGATGATGGTTTTCTTTTTGATTAGTCAATGCAATTTTATTATACACAAAAGACACCAAAGCTGATATCCAAGTGTTTCTTTTTCCTTTCCTGTGGTTCTATTTTCAAATTTATTTTGTTGTGCATTTATCTAATTTTTGAAAAAAAAATACTTTTTATTAAGGATAATTTCAAATGGACAAACATGTAAACGCAACCCACATGAATTCATCATCCAGCTTCAACAATTACCAACTGAAGGCCATCTTGTTTCATCTGTAACCCCACCCACTGCCCCCCCCACCACCACCCGGACTTTTTTAAGCTCACGGAATAAACGACTTCTCTATTATGGAAAATTTCAAACACATGCCAAGGGAAACAGATTTCTACAAGGAACCCCATCTGCCTATCACTCAGCTTAAACAATTATTAGTTAAGGACCCCAATTGTGTTTCATTTATAAATTTCCCCATTTCCTCCTACCGCTGAAATTATTTAAGCAAATCCTAGCCATCCACGCATTTTGAATCCCATCTCAGACATTATTTAATCCATAAGCATTTTGTATATATTTTCTCAAAATAAAGACAATCTGAAAACATAAGCACAATACGATTATAAACGTCTAAAAAACTGACATCGATTCCTTAAAAAAATCGAATAACGCATCCGGCGTTCAAATTTTCCCGATGCATTTTTAATAGATTTTTACAATCGGTGTGTTTGAACAAGGGTCCAAACAAGGCCTACTTCTCGCATGTGGTTCATCTCCAGCTTGCTCTCATCGCTCTCATTCTCCATCTCCCCCACCTCCTTTTTTTTTTAACTTTTTAATATGGGAAAATTCCAATCCTTGCAATTTTGAAGCAATTATTAGCTAGCGAATTATTTCCTCGGTAATGATTAATACGTGCCTTTCCCTTTAATTTCAGGAAAAAGACTGATGTGCAGAAAAGGCACTATAACGAGCGAATTTACGTAATTTATAATTTTTTTCACTCCGTTACGCTAACATTTATGTTCATTGACAATAGCTAATATTTTTAAGAGCCAAGCTTCATATTAAGTGCCTTATACGCACAATTCTACAGTACACACGTCTCTGAGTAAACGTCTCTGCGGTAGATACTATTATTATCACCATTTTACAAACATGGAAACCGAGATACAGAAAGAACAGGAGCCTTGCCCAAGCTGGGCGTTGGCGAGCAGGAGTATGAATCCAATTCTGCTCGATTGTGAAGCTACTAGCTCATCCCGTCTATATACAGAATGAAAAAAGGAAATCATCGACCCTTTTTCCCCACCCCCACCCCGAAACCTGAAACGAGAATCCAGTTCTTTCCAGCAGACGACGTGCGATGACCGCCGTCCCTCCAACCGCCATAGTAAAGACAGGTTTCTCTGGCAACTGATATCCATAGGCAGACACGTCACCCTGGAGG